>JAXGGA010014006.1:0-33360 GCA_038373865.1 Uloborus plumipes
AGGCGGGGAGTAGTTTCTTTAAATTTTTTTCTCACTACTTTCAGGGCACGAAGTGCCCGTGCAACGCCGAGCCACGTGCGTGGTATGTCTTGAAATCTAATGAACATTAAATTATATCAAATAATATAACTTCAGAATGAGGTAAAAGTTAGAGAGGGAGGACGTTATGCATCAACATGCCGCAGGAAGCTAATCTAGCTGCCCTGGCAGCTAGTATGGAGATATAACATCAGAATGAGGTAAAAGTTAGGGAGGCGGGGACGTTATGCACCAACATGCCGCAGGAAGCTAATCTAGCTGCTCTGGCAGCTAGTCTATATACATAAAAGACTACTTTTAAAAACGTATGTCCGGGGTAATCTTCCAAACTACTGAACCGATTTTAACCATTTTTTCACCGTAGATAGCTACAGTAACAGGGAGCAGGATAAGCTATAATTTATTTCTAAAAAGCTTAGTTTAAAAAAGTTATTATGGAAAACAGTTAATTTTATGTCATTTCCCATTAAATGATTAAATTTTGAACCCATTGTTGCAAAAATTTGGTGCCATGCAGCAACAATATTGATTGTAATCATATTGAAAATTTTGAACCAAGGCTTCTCTGGAGTAAGTATGGAATTTATTGCCTTCTAAGGATTTTTATATTTATCTGAGCCAACAATCGCTAACGGGTGAAATAAAAAAAAATTGATTTTGGCAATAGTTAGAGAATAGAAAGTGTTTATAGTCAAAAAAATTTCTAAATTAGGTACATAAGATGTTTTCACCTCACCAATGTTGTCACGAGGATAGAAACTAATAATGGGACTTATTTAACCAGCAATATTTGGAAATGGTTAATTTCAGTGCGATTGATACTGTAAATATATATTTATTTTAACATACCAAGCTTATAACATTTCCTATTTACTCAAACATTATTTGTAGCTTGCTATTTTTTTTAGCTTGCATTATTTTTTTTATAGTTTATTCATAACAAAGCCATTGTTTACAGAAGTAGCCATTATGTTTATAGATATGCACTTTAGTGTTGGGAAATTTATGAATGAGTTTCACTAAACCACCCTACACCCACAGAAACCCGGGCAAGGCCGGGTACCCGGCTAGTCTTAACATATATGGTAATTTTTTTTCCAAAATACGAAATAATAAAGTTTAGGAAAGAAATATTTGATTGTAAAATTACATGGCCAGCCGGGCATGTAAGGGTTGAAGATTCATGCCCGATCAGAAATTTTACATGCCCCGGGCATGTTGGGCAATATAATTTTCGAGCCCTGATCCAGACCCTGGCCTCCCAGGTCAAAAGTCTCCGACTAGGCTGACATGACCTCTCGTTAGGCCCGAATGCGCAACCAGAGTAGTTGAAGAAACATGCAATACACCGCCAACTCGTTCATTTCGATCCATGGACTGCATATTATGCAGTCCATTACGGCTTATTATGCACTCATCAGCATGGAATACGAAAGTGAGTTGGAGGCAAAAATCCTCTTATAGAGCAAAGAGAGCCGAAAAAAACTTCGCTAATTAAAATCGTACTAGCTGCCAGGGCAGCTAGATTAGCTTCCTGCGGCATGTTGATGCATAAGTTCCCCCCTCTCTAACTTTTACCTCATTCTGAAGTTATATCATTTGATATAATTTAGGCAGGGATTCAAGTGAAACAGTCGATCGCACATTACAATCGCTACTGGAAATGAATTACATTAGAACGTTTCTTGATAAAAACATCGTGACGTCAGCGTGACGTTTGCCTATGAAAACCGAGCTACATAAAACGTCACAGCCAACTTGGCGAATAAGAGGAGATCGCTGAGTGCTTGTTAGCTCTTATTGGCTCCACCCGTAGTGACGTCATGCCAAGTTAAGTTGATGATAATGTAATTCACTTCCAGTAGCGATTGCAATTCGAAGCGATCGCAGTACTGTTTCACTTGAATCCCTGCCTTAATGTTCATTCGATTTCAAGACATACCACGCACGTGGCCCGGCGTTGCATGGGCACTTCATGCCTTGAAAGTAGTGAGGAAAATGTCAAGAAACTACTCCCCGCCAAGGCGCTTCACGCCTTTACTTTTTTCCTATATAAAAAAATCATTCGAATTATTGAGATACTTCGCGACTTCAATATGGTGAGGAAAGTTTCAGTAAGTTCAGCTCGCTCAAAGGAAAACAAGAAGTTCTGTCAAGAACTAAACGAGCCTACTTTCCCGTACATCGAAATCGGCATTGTAGCATCTGATCAATATTCTCTTGATTATCTGAAACTGAAAATTATGTCAAACATACCTCTATAGCACTTAAAGCTGATTTCTAAAAGCAAAATATACCCCTCTCATCAGATGAAAGAGACACGTAAAAATTAAATAAACGAGTCAATTAAGTTTTGTCGCACCTTTTAAAGAATGTAACTGTTATAGTTCTTCCGTAGAAAAATTCCACAATCGTTTTCAAAAGAAAAAAAATAAACAAATAAAATAAAAGTACAAAGAACTTCAAAACACATTTTATCAAAGAAAGAAAAAAAAAAACTCGTTCGTTAATAAAATGTCTTGAATTTCATTTTTAATCCGTTGCCAGTTGTTAAATATAAATAAAGAATAAAATGCTCTCGTGAATGAAAAATTTTTGTTAACAAAAAAAAAATCGTCTGCCAAAAAAAAAAAATCATAATAATAATAAATTATACAAAACAAATAAATAAATAAACAAAAAATCGTCTGCCCAGTCAGTCATTTTTTTCTGAGCCTGCATTTCCGCCATGTCTGCGGAGTCGGAGTCGGAATCAGAGTCCTCACAGAAGATTATTCAGAAAAGTACTTTACAATACATTATTTATCAAAACCATTTTCTTACAAAGTTAGTTTGAATTAAATCCGCCTTGAAGTTCAGAATCAACATTCAATTTAAATTTCTCCGTAGGCGCTCATGTTAAAATTTTTTCTGAACGGTTCATCATTGAACGAAAAATTGTTCAAATTGAAAAGTGAAATATGGGAAGGAGCCTCTCCGAGATCTTTCGAACAAAAAAAAGTTTATTCAATTCCGACGGTTCACTTAAAAGTTATTAGGTGGGGAAAGGTTGTTTGAACGGTTCAATGTTGAACGAAAAAAATGTTCAAATTGAAAATTTAAATACGGTAATGAAGCATCCTTGCCGAGATCTTTCGAACAAAAAAAAGTTTGTTTAAATCGGACTGTTCACTCAAAAGTTATTAGGTGTGAGAGCTTTTTTGAACGGTTCAATGTTGAACGAAAAAATTGTTCAAATCAAAAATGTAGGTACGGGAATGAAGTATCCTTGAAAAGATCTTTCGAACATAAAAAAAGTTTGTTCAAATCGAACTGTTCATTCAAAAGTTAGTATAGCGGGACCGGTTATTTAAACGGCTCAAAGTTGAACCAAAAATTGTTCAAATCAAAAAATCAAATATGGGAATGAGCTGTACTCGCCGAGATCTTTCCAACAAAAAAAAGTTTGTCCAAATCGGAATGTTCTTTCAAAAGTTATTAGGGGGGGACAGACCGACCGACCGACCGACCGACAGACACACAAATTCCCCATCTCAATACCCTACTTTCAAATTTTTAATTTTTCGATATTTATTTCATTTTTTTGTTTCTTTTTGACTTTTTTTTACTTGGCGATATTTTTTTTACTTGGCGATATTTTTTGGACTTGGCGACATTTTTTGGACTTGGCGACATTTTTAGATGCATTAAGCCAATTTTAATGCTTTTTCGTTTCTTTTATTTTTAACGGGAAAGTAGGCTAAAAACAGACATAGATACTCAGTTTTTAATATAAGTAGATGGCTTTCCAACAAAGGAATGTTTCAAAATATTACAAGTAGCTAGCGATAAAAATACTACTGTCTGTTTGAGTATCGTACGCCTGGCTGCTACAAGCGCTACCATCTGAAAAAGGGGAGATAGGTTTAGGATGCGCACTTCCCGATGCCTTCAGCATTTGTTCGCTTGCTACTTCCTCGTTGCATTTCCCCCCTATTTCGAGAAGTCAGCAGAGACTTTGGCGCGTGCGCAGATGAGGCGGAGGTCGCACGAAAAAATTTTAGACAGTACGTAAGTGGCCCGCGTATGAGTTTCGTGTTTGATTTCGTTAAGCCTTCATTCAAAATTCTTATTATCATTGAAATTACTGTTTTATAGCAACCACATTTTGCTACAATGGATTTCATATTTAATCATTTATTAGGCTTAATCGCTTTAAATTTGACTACTTATTAATTGATATCTTCGCAAATTAAAATCGTATAATTATATAAATTGAAACTAATGAAGCCTGAAAAATTACCTATCTATCGGTACCTGGTTCGACTTTCAGTTCATTGGCGTTTAGGAGAAAGAAGATGGCGTTAGGACAATTGGCGTTAGGACATACAGTATAACTTCGATTTAACGATACCCGATTTAACGATTTCCCCAATTTAACGATACATTTCATTGGTCCCGACTCATAGGCCTTGAATTTAATGTTAAAACTTCCTCAATTTAACGATAGCTTTCCTCGATTTAACGATGATATCGGGCAGGGCCAAATTATCTCCCGTCAAAAATACAGTAGTATATGTTTAAAATATTTTTCTAACTATTTTACTTGCAGCAGCATGAGCTCATGTTCCAATAGTAAAAAGATTCATCCTTCAGTAACGTCCAAACTTCTAGCATTCCAGACAAAATTTTTTTGCACCTTGAGAGGAGAGTGATCAGTCGAAAAAAATGAGGTCGAAAAAAGTGAAATTTTCTCAACACGAGAAAACAAAGATCGATGAAATAACTTTGGAAATAATATAAATGCGCAGTTCTCTTAAAGAAGCAAAATAACGTTACTTGTTTAAGCATTCACTTAATTATCAATAGTTTAATCCGTTTAACTTATAAGTATGCTTTCTCGATTTAACGATATCCTCGATTTAACGATAATTTTTTACAGTCCATAGGCAATCGTTAAATCGAGGTTATACTGTAGATAGATAGAAAGAAAGATAGTTAGAAATATATTCAGTTTTTAATATAAGTAGATAGGTACTCCCAATAGATTTTTTTTCCTAAAAAAATTCAGTAAATTTATTTAACAACGCGTGTTTCATTTCTCCAAAAGAAAAAAAGGAGGAGAGAATTAATGAAGCTGCTGCCTTTGGTCTTTAACGTTGAACAAACTCTCATTCAAGTTTCTAAATACTTAGCTCTATTAACATGACTCTAACCCTCAATTCAATATAATACCGAAATCACGTCTTTAATTTCGGAAATAGAAAGAGAAAGGGAAATTTAAAATAATAACAAGTTTTAATAATTACAATTTTATCAATTTGAACAAGCCCTAATAATAACAAGAAGTTCTGTCAAGAACTAAACGAGCCTACTTTCCCGTACATCGACATCAGCATTCTAGCATCTGATCATTATTCTCTTGATCATCTGAGACTAAACATTATGTCAAACATACCTTTTTAGCACTTAAAGCTGATTTCTAAAAGCAAAATATACCCCTCTCATCAGATGAAATAGAGGCATAAAAAGTAAATAAATGAATAAATGAAGCTTTGTCGCACCTTTCAAAGAATGTAACTGTTACAGTTCTTCCGTAGAAAAATTCCTCAATCGTTTCCAAAAAAAAAAAAAAAAATTAAAAGTACAAAGTACATCAAAACACATTTTATCAAAGAAAGGAAAAAAAAACTCGTCCGTCGATAAAATGTCTCGATTTTCACTTTTAAACCGTTGCCAGTTGTTAAATATAAATAAAGAATAAAATGCCCTCGTGAATGAAACACTTTTGTTACAAAAAAAAATCGTCTGCCAAAAAAAAAATAATAGTAATAAATAAAATAACACAAATGAATAAATAAACAAAAAATCGTCTGCACAGTCAGTCATTTTTTTCTGAGCCTGCATTTCCGCCATGTTTGTGGAGTCGGAGTCGGAATCAGAGTCCTCACAGAAGATTATTCAGAAAAGTACTTTACAAACATTATTTATCAAAACCATTTTTTTACAAAGTTAGTTTGAAGGAAATCCGACTTTAAGTTCCAGGATCAACATTCAACTTAAATTCCCCGTAGGCGCTAATGTTAAATTTTTTTCTGAACGGTTCAATATTGAACGAAAAATGGTTCAAACCAAAAAGCGAAATAAGGGAATGAACCTCTCCGAGATCTTTCAAACAAAAAAAAGTTTATTCCATTCGGATGGTTCACTCAGAAGTTATTAGGTGGGGAAAGGTTGCTTGAACGGTTCAATGCTGAACGAAAAAATGTTCAAATTGAAAATTTAAATACTGTAATGAAGTATCCTTGATAAGATCTTTCGAACAAAAAAAAAGTTTATTTAAATCGGACTGTTCACTCAAAAATTATTAGGGGTGACAGCTTGCTTGAGCGGTTCAATGTTGAACGAAAAATTGTTCAAATCGGAAATGTAAATACGGGAATGAAGTATCCTTGATAAGATCTTTCGAACAAAAAAAAGTTTGTTGAAATCGGACTGTTCACTCAAAAGTTAGCATCGCGGGACAGGTTGTTTGAACGGTTCAAAGTTGAACCAAAAATTGTTCAAATCGAAAAATCAAATATGGGAATGAGTTGTACTCGCCGAAATCTTTCCAACAAAAAAAAGTTTGTTCAAATCGGAATGTTCATTCAAAAGTTATTGGGGGGGGGGGGGAAAGGTTGCTTGAACGGTTCAATGTTGAACCAAAATTGTTCAAATCGAAAAATCAAATATGGGAATGAGTTGTAATCGCCGAGATCTATCCAACAAAAAAAAGTTTGTTCAAATCGGAATGTTCATTCAAAAGTTATTAGGGGGGAAAGGTTGCTTGAACGGTTCAATGTTGAACGAAAAATTGTTCAAATCGAAAATGTAGATACAGGAATGAAGTATCCTTGAAAAGATCTTTCGAACAAAAAAAAGTTTGTTCAAATCGGACTGTTAACTAAAAAGTTAGCGTCGCGGGACAGGTTGTTTGAACGGCTCAAAGTTGAACCAAAAATTGTTCAAATCGAAAAATCAAATATGGGAATGAGCTGTACTCGCCGAGATCTTTCCAACAAAAAAAAGTTTGTCCAAATCGGAATATTCATTCAAAAGTTATTAGGGGGGGACAGACAGACAGACCGACCGACAGACCGACAGACCGACACACAAATTCCCCATCTCAATACCCTACTTTCAAATTTTTAATTTTTCGATATTCATTTTACCTTTTTATTTTTTTAACTTGGCGATATTTTTTGGACTTGGCGATATTTTTTTTAACTTGGCGATATTTTTTGGACTTGGCGATATTTTTTAGATGCATTAAGCCAATTTTAATACTTTTTTCGTCTTTCTTTTATTTTTAACGGGAAAGTAGGCTAAAAAGGATTATATTACCCCAATATATTTTTTTTCAAAAAGGGCACACTAAAAAATGAATGTTGTTTGTACATTATAATTCAGCTATTTTATAGTAATAATCTAAAAATTGCTAATTTTACAACACTAAACTGCAAAATTGCTAATTTTACAATTGGTTACCGTGCATTTTAGTTTTAAACCGGAACTTCTGCTGCCAGTACTATACTGTTAATTTTTACAGTATAATACAGCAAAATTTTACGACAAGAAACTGTAAAATTTGCTAACTTTACAGTAATAAACTGCAAAATTGCTTGTTTTACAGTTTATTACTTTGTATTTTACAGTTCCAAATTGGAACCTTTGCTGTCAGCATTATATTGCAAAAACAGCAGTTCATTTTTTGCAGTGTTGCAGCAATAGAGAAATCTGCTGATAATAATAATTCTTTGGCCACGTGTCTAATTGCTCAAAAAGAAAGAAAGAGGGGGAAATTGAGCAAAGATATGGTCCTTTCACAATAAATTACTATACGGGGCATTTCACGGTATTTGTGACATAGGGGCGTACGTAACAAAACTTTTTCAAAGTTTAAAATTTTTATATATACTAGCTGTCAGGGCAGCTAGATTAGCTTCCTGCGGCATATTGATGCATAACGTCCCCCTTCTCTAACTTTTACCTCATTCTGAAGTTATATTATTTGATATAATTATTGTTCATTCGATTTCAAGACGTACCACGCACGTGGCCCGGCGTTGCACGGGCACTTCGTGCCCTGAAAGTAGTGAGGAAAATTTCAAGAAACTACTCCCCGCCAAGGCGGCTCGCTAACAGGCGCTTCACGCCTTTACTTTTTGCCTACATAAAAAAATCATTCGAATTATTGAGATGCTTCGCGCCTTCAAGATGGTGAGGAAAGTTTCAGTAAGTTCAGCTCGCTCAAAGGAAAAAAGCAGACATAGATACTCAGTTTTTAATATAAGTAGATGGCTTTTTAACAAATGAATGTTTCAAAATATTACAAGTAGCTAGCGATAAAAATACTATGTAAGTGGCCCGCTTATGAGTTTCGTGTTTGATTTAGTTAAGCCTTTATTCAAAATTCTCATTATCATTGTTATCACTGTTTCATAGCAACCACGTTTCAACAGTGGATTTCATATTTAATCATTTATTAGGCTTAATCGCTTTAAATTTGACTACTTATTAATTGATATCTTCGTTAATTAAAATCGTATAATTATATAGATTGAAATTAATGAAGCCTGAAAAATTATCTATCTATCGGTACCTGGTTCGACTTTCAGTTCATTGGCGTTCAGGAGAAAGAAGCGTGACATAGAAAGAAAGATAGAAAGAAAGATTGTTAGAAAGATATTCAGTTTTTAATATAAGTAGATTGAAAAAGTACATTCTAAAGTATATGAATATCATATTGTTTTCATAGTTCACTTTATATTGTGTTTGTAATTGCACTCAGAACATTGAAAATGCAATTTCACTGTTACGGACTCTACGTTGAATTTTTCTTTAAATCTGGCTTAAACCGATTTTTAAGCCAAAACTGGTATTTGAGACATAAACTAAAGGCTCACCTCTAATATAGCTAAGACTTTTAATCAAAAAGTTCGTTCTATAAAAAATTATGGATTGTGTAAATGATGACTGTAGAGTCCGTAACAATAATTGGAATAAAAGTTTAGTTTTAAAGGAAAATTCAATGTAGAGTCCGTAACAGTGAAAATTGCATTTTCAATGTTCTGAGTGCAATTACAAACACAATATAAAGTGAACTATGAAAACAATATGATATTCAAATACTTTAGAATGTACTTTTCCAATATATATAAAAATTTTAAACTTTAAAAAAGTTTTTTTACGGACACCCCTATGTCACAAATACGTGAAATGCCCCTTACCTGAATTCAATAACTGTGCGACCTTCAAATTTTTGAGCTGAAATTATTTGCTCCATTTAAATAAATTGCTTTACCTGAATTCGGTAACTGCGACCTTCAAATTTTCGAGCTGAAATTATTTGCCAGTGAATCAAACATACTCACGCACAACGGAGAAGCCTCCCTAAAGATTCTGATGAAGGGATGAGGGAACACTTGGCGAAACGTTCCGTGGAAAAATCGAACGCACCTGCACACTGTGTCAACGACGTGTAAAGAGGGGCGCCGCGTGGTGATGGCGGCTGTTAATGCTTACATCAACCCTGGGCTGAGACGTTTTCAGCTGTCGCGCGTTACAAGGTAACAGAGAGCTTATCGAATGCGCGATGGGTCTGTCGTTTGCTGGAATCAGTTGAGGCAGCCGGAAATTAAAAGTACTTGAGGAGTGTTTGGTAGTGCTTGGGAGATAAAGGAAGTTTCGTTTTATTCAAAAAGGGAAGTTTCAACCTATTAAATATTCCTACTTTGACTGCAAGATATTGTTAGCACACTTTCAGAACACAAAAATTCACCATCGCCGAATTTTAAAATACAACTAGCTGCGTGTCCCGGCGTTGTACGAGCGCTTCGCGCCTTTCGGTGGTGAAGAAAGTTGAAGAAAACTACTCGCCGCCAAGGCGGCTCGCCTAAAAAGCTTTCCTGCATTAAAAAGTCAATCGAATTGTTTGCACACGCTTCCTCAGAAATAAAAACAATGTCAAGTACCACCCACTTAACACTCTCCCTAAATGACAAATAAAATTCCTTCCCAAAAACAATTATTTCCAAACCGATTTCTTCCTGTAAAATTAATTGTAAATTTCTAAACGAAAAAGTTGTTTCAATACTTGGATCGCAGGCAAAAAAAGTCCCTGCTTTAAACAGAATTTTATTTGAAACACATTTTCAAAATGTCAACAGACAAAAATAAAAAATGTCATTAATTAGAAAAAAACAATTGTTAGAACTTTGTTGTAACACGTATTCAAAATGGCAACGGAAAGAAATTCATGTCTTCGAATTTTAAAGAGTGCAAAAAATTTAATTTACGTTTTAATTAATATCTCAACTGATTAAAGTTGTTCAAATACGCGATTGGTCTTATTGTTTTTCTTGGAAAATATCGAATCGAATGGTACCGCATTCGATTCTCTACTCTCAGCAGTTTTTGAGGTGTTCAAGCTTCAGACGGACAGACAGACGCGGACAGATTTTCATAGTATTAACTAGCTGCGTGGCCCGGCGTTGCATGGGCGCTTCGCGCCTAAAGTAGTGAGGAAAGTTTAAACAAACTACTCGCCGCCGTGGCGGCTCGCCTTTAAAGTAGCGGGGAAAGTTTCAACAAACTAACCCGTTTGATTACTTTTCCCTTTTAATTACTTTATTTAAATCACTTCTTTTTGTTAGCATCTGTTAACTTTTTCCTGTTAACTTTGCATTTACAGAAAAAAAAATCAATTTTTGCAATCTAGTTTTATTAATGACTACGAATATAACACCTGAATGCAACTTACCTTTAAAATTAAAACCATTTCACCGTAACCGTTTGATGGTCCCTTGAAGAGTCGAGAACCGACAGCTGAATTCCATAAATCCAGACGAAATAAATGACTCTATCGTCCAACGGTTTTCGCGACAAATAACTGATAAACTATTGGTGAGAATTGACAGCATTGAGCAAACTTTCCCAGTTTCTTTGCTTTTTTTTTTTTTATTCTTTCGCCTGAAATTAGTTCGTCAATGCTTCGATTAAACTGCCCGACTGCATTACTTTCGGAGTCTGCAGCGGACGTTTGATAACCGCTGCCACATTTCAACGTCAACAGCTGTTGTGTCACATGAATCCGCACTTCGATATCTCCGGTGTTATCAGGAGACCTGCGGGTACCGCGGCCGTCTACCTCTTTTTGATGAGAAAAAAAGCCGAAACGGCAAGAGATGATTCTTCTCGAAAATTGCTCACACCAGCGATTCTGAACCGGTGGACCAGAGGACCGTTGCAGGTCCACAGAAAAATTTGACCGGTCCTCAGAAACTTTTGCGCTGAAAAAATGTTTTCTCTCACACAAAAAAAAAAAAAAAGAAAAAAAAAAGGAAGAAAACACTTTTACTAATAATAATGTCATATATGACATATATGACACATAATAATATCATATATGACACATGAATTTTGAGATTGATATTTGTAGCTTTCTACGATTTTTACTTCCTTTAACGTAGTAAAGGAAGTATTGCGATCGCGAAAAAAAAAATCACTCAAATTTGAGTGTAAATTTTGATTTTGCTCACCCCCGAATCCGTTCAGTAGTTTTTTCGACCTGTTAGCACGTGCATATGTATCTACCAACGTATAAGCAGCCGAAAAATCCTTTTCAACCACCCCCGAATTACGACGGGTTTTCTCGTGACGTCTGTATATACGTATGTGTGTCGCATAACTCAAAAACTATATGCCGTAGAAGCTTCTAGCTTGGTACGTAGGCTCTGAGGATGGTCTAGTTGTGCACCTCCTCTTGTGAGTGCATTCGAATGTTCTCAAGGACGGTGTTTTACCCCTTTTTTGGGGTAAATCAGTGTTAATTTCAATGCAGACTCAAGTGGTATGAATTGGCGCTACCACTTGGCGATATGTCGCCAAGCTTTTGGTCGCCAAGTGTTTGACGCCAACTTTGCGACATATCGCCAATTTGGCGACAAATTTGGCGAAAAAATTATGTTTTGAATTTGAGTTCGATTTGGCGCTATTGGCGATATTTTGCGAAAAATTTACTGAACGATATTAAAATCTGCAATATTTAGAAAATTAACCATTGTAAAATATTTTTTGCATTGTTTCGTGGCAGATTAGGGGAGTAAATATTTGAATTGTTACCTTGCTCGCTCCAAGCACTTTTTTTAACACTTAAGGCAACTACTAAGAAATTTACACGTAAAAGGAAGTAGTGTGGGGTACATACTAGATTTTTTTGAAAAGTTTTAAGTTATAGGAGCGCAATATGTGCTGGAATAAATGGTAAAGTAATAATAAATGCTACGCTACATCAAAGTGATCAATAACTGGAGGAGAAAGTACTCTTACTCTAACTATTTGAACACTGTTTTAGAATGCGATAGGTCCTGAATGGGTATGAAGAGTTTGTTCTTGTGTTATCTATGTTTGTTTTAAAGCCTTATGTGAAATTTAAAGTTGCGAAAATTCCTTGTTCTTCACATTTAAACACCTTGTTATCCACATTTCATTATACACATCATATAATTGATCTTCGTTAAAGCATTTATTATGGCTTTTTGTGTCTTTGAGATCAAATCCAAAATTTTCATTTGCGCAGGAATGGGAAGACAATTTCAAAATTATACTATCATGGGGGTAATCTACCTTCTTTAAGAGCGAATTGCATTGATAATAGTGATAAAATTAAATGTCTTTAAAATGTTTAATAAACCGCTTACAAGCGGTAAATTTCATTATTGAAGTTTTTATCAGCAGTTCTTGAATCAAAATGAGTTTGATAATACAGTCGACGCTCGTTATAACGACCACACGTTATAAAGACCATCCCAATATAACGACCGGTGAGAAAAACCCCGACTGTATCCCAATATACTCTATGTTCTACCTGTTACAGCGACCATTCGTTATAAAGACCGTTTTCTGTAGGACAGAGACGGTCGTTATATCGAGCGTCGACTGTAACACGGGTCCCTTTCATTGCAAATTAATATCCTTGTGTAAGAAAAAGAGGTATCTCTGCGTGAAGACAGTGGCAGATTTTAGGGAGGGGAAGGGGCATCCCCTCCCAAAGAAGTGAAAATATTTCAACTTTTCAATTAACTATTTTTATTAATTTATTTTTTTATAACGTAAGTAAAATTTTTAGAAGTTTTTTTTTTTTTAAAGAAACACACACTCAAAATATATTTGGAAAAAAAAACAACTTCGGTTTGCTATGCGAGTAATATTGCACTTGGTGATCAGTGTAAAAGAATACGTAAAAGCCATGAAATTTTAAATTTAAAATTGAAATTGTTCATATTTAAAGGTAACACAATTTTTCAAGATTCGTTCATTAATTCCTCTTTTTATAGAAAAAAAGTTATTCTCCTATTTTAACAACCTCTCACATATTGATGTTCTAGACACTCAAGATCTTGGAAACTTGTTTTATGAATTGAATAATGCTGTTGAGAGCGCGTCCTATTGATTTAATGAATACTCTACAATTTATTTAGATTTAAAAAATAACTGAAGCAGAAATGTATTGTTACAAAAAAGGTTTCGCATCCATAGATATCTCCTTTTTTTTTAAAATCGTTGTTTAGCGTTAAAAGTGCTCGATTGGGCAGTATTATGTAAAACTATAGTAAATGTTTCAATTAGTAGGGTTCTCAGGTCAATGTATAAACATATTCCAACAAATAAATAGCTTGTAATTGAAAAAAATGTGTTAATAATAAGATTTTCGAAAAAAAAATTAATTTTCACATCTTGAGAGCGGAAATAATTTTTGAACACAATGGTGCTTCTGCATATTCTTCAAATGCGGTTTGAGACTTTTTGACAAAATAATCAGCAATGGATTGGTCATTTGGGTCCCATTCCTTGGCCACCTAAATCACCAGACCGGACGCCAGTGAACTTCTTTGTTTGGGGATTCTTGAATCAAGCAGTTTACTGCTCAGATGCAACTCGTTTGTAGGACTTGCGCATTTGGTTTGATGGAGCAGTAGCAAAAGTGAGAAATGAAATTTCATTGAGAGCGACGGTAGTTTCCGTTCGTAAAAGACCAAGGGCATCTATAAGGTGTGGGGGATGATAATTTCGGTAGCTTTGGGAAATTTTGAAGATTGCTTACATGTAAATATACTCATAGATGTGAGTGCAACTCTTTTAATTTTGCATTTTTCTTTGTGAAAACCGCGTTAAAGCAATGCTTCCTTTGTTTCTACGTGTTATTGTCTCCTGTTGTGATTGTTAACTCAATAAAGAGTTACAATTTAGTATTTAGCTATAAGACTTTCCTTTTCTTGAACAAAGGAAACAGTATGCTTGATTGATTTTATTACTTACTTTTGGATTGCAAATATTGATCATATAGATTTCGGACTTCAATTTCGAAACATTTCCGGGGGAGAGCCCAAACTTCCCTCTTTCAACATCATTGAACTAGTTTAAAATTAATTTTTTTGAACTTCAATATTAAAAAGTTACTAATGGTGGGGCCTCAAGGGAGGGGCGATCGCCCATCGCCCCCCCCCCTTGTATCCGCCCATGGCTTACATGAAATAGAAAATTTAGATTATGGGTGTGGAACATCTGGGGTGGGGACTAGGGTTTAGAACATCTGGTTTCTCTATTTTGACGAAGGACGATTTTCATACTGTTACAAACAAAAGCCAGAACATCTGCTGAACTTAAAGCCCAATGCGATTTTCTGTCGTATCATCTGAAAGCTAGTGAAATGGACCAGTTTCTAGTAGATTTGACCGGTTGTAGCACATATGGTTGTTTTTGAAAATATCAATTGAAAATTTGGGTATCATTTTAATTCTGAGTGTTTCCGATGTTTCAAAGCTTGTAGCTCGCTGTAAAAGGCTACTATCTTAATGAAAAAGGTGTCATTTTGTAGTATTTAGTCTGTTCTTTCCAAATATGTCTTTATTTTGTGTGCAGCTCTTACAGAAACTTCAGAAATTGATCTTTTTCGCGGAATTTTGTTTTTTTCACTCATTTTTCTTATATCCGCCATAACTCGGTTTCGGCTACGAATAAGACACGATAATGGGTGGTTCTATCTTCCGCCTGTATATACCTGCCTTCTAGAGGCTCTGTCTAGGTTAATGATCTTTAGCGTCCGAGATTTTGTGGTGATATATTTTTAAAGTATGAATGTTTGATTAATTTATTAAACTGTAGGAAAGTGATCAAGGTAGTATAAAGTTCAGTTTTTTAGCAAAGAGATTAAGTATTGCAAAATCTCTCTCTCTCTCTCTCCCCTTTTTTTTTTCTTTCTCTCTCTCTCTCACACACACACACACACACAGCTCAAGAATTAAAAATGAAAATCTTTTCAGAAACATCTGTGTGTTTCAAAGAGTAAATAACATGTGTTAAAATCTTATCGGTAAAAATGTCAATGTTTGCGATTTAAAGATGCATTTTCACAAGCAGATATCAAACTTTCAACAGTTATTTCAAAATTTAAAGTAAATAAAAATAAACTTTCCTTCGTATTTATTTCGAAAAGGGGTGAAACGTCAGAAAATACTCTAGTTGATTATTCATTATTTTTGTCGTTCCCGAATAATTTTAATTATTGTAAGATCGCTTTGCAGCTTTTCTGATCAAACTATTTAAAATGTTGCTATATTTATTATAAAGTATAGTGTTTGTTCGTAATCTTTTAAAAGAAGGTGTCCTATTTTTAGGTGCTTTTTTACAGCTATTTAGAAGTTCCTGGGGGGTGGGGAGGTTCTACATTTGGGGTGGGGAGGTTCTACATTTGGGGGGGGGAGGGACTTTGCCGTCCCTTATAGGGAGGATAGGCACCCCTGCCCAAGAAAAAACGAGTTCAAAAAAGGTGTGCTTCTTTTAGAGGTAAAATTTAAATAAAGGTGGTCCTTTAAAAGGGATGAAAAGGGTTTAACTAAAGGCGTGTTTGTTGAAGAAGGGCGAAATGAGTCCTAAATAAAAAGAAATCACAAGTCATTGAACGATTTTGGTTATAGATCAAGTGTTTGTAGTGCAACAAAAGGCTCACACATTGAAAATTTAATTGAAAAAATAACTTTAATTTTACTGTATCAGTTATTTTAATGCATGAAATAGTTTCGAAAGTACACATTTCTAAAATTCTATCCCTTTTGCGTAACGACCACTTTTTAAAGCAGTATGCTTATGGCAGATAGGTATTATATTATACGGATAAGCTGCAGGGCAATGACTTCCAACAAGAAACAAAAGGATCTTCAACTATACATTTTATTTCAGTCACGAATCAGTTGCAAACTTTTACTCAGGTAACGACAGAAAACAAAAAATGTACGTTTGATTCACCAAACATTATTTTTAAGTAACATTTTCCCCCGAGAAAAAAAAAATGATCTTTTTTTCTGCGAAATGTCTTGGTACTTGTTCTGTACCATCTCCGAATTTCGCTAACATTCGCTGAGGCATCGCATATTAATTGTCGACTTAGCTGTTGAAAGTCAGCTGCGCTCACCACCTCGCTTCCAAGCACAAGCTGGATCAACAGGCTTCTTGTTTACGTCGCATTAGCTGCCCTCGTAAAGAAATTTTGCTGAAATCCATAGGCTTGAGGACAGCTCTTGTATAGCGTGATGCAGCCGTTACTCTTAATATAGACAGTTGTTCTTTGCGAAAACAGCAAACGTTGCTGGTTTTGATGTAATTGTCGTGACTCGGGCGGCGGAATTGCTACACGTTGGATTTACTTTGGAAAAAAAAATCCTATCTGTTACCTTTTGAATTGTACATCAGGATGGATCAATTATTTTTTTGGAATTACAAATCGGTCAGTGTGCGCAAAATTGTCTACTAGGACAAAATAACTTGTAAAATTTCAAGTTGATCAGATAAAGTCTTCATGCTCCACAAAGCGGTCAAAACTCGTAAAATCAGTCCAAAAATGCATTTCTTTTCTTCTTTTCGAATGCATTAATTTTTAATAATTTTGCAAATCTGCCAGAATGAAAAAAGGTTCCTAATGGGGTGAAATACTATGATATAAATTTACATCACAGCCCAGTAAAATCTGATACGCCGTATGGCGGCAAAATTTGTATGTTTAGCCTATAAAATAGAACTTTCTCACTATGAATGAAACAAATAATTTTAACTTTTGAAATCGACCACTGATAGAAAAATTGCCTCTTGCAATCAAAATCATCCATACTAAAATAGAGACCCGCTATTAAAGGGACTCTTGAAAAAATTACACCCAGCTTTTTTATCTTTTACATATCAGTGAAAGTGATTTTTGTTGTTTTCCGGCAACTTTTGATAGTTTATATTTCAATGGGCATAAAGATGCTAATTGAGTTCAAATTCAACAAGAAGTTCTGTCAAGAACTAAACGAGCCTACTTTCCCGTACATCGACATCGGCATTGTAGCATCTGATCAATATTCTCTTGATTATCTGAAACTAAAAATTATGTCAAACATATCTTTATAGCACTTAAAGCTGATTTCTGAAAGCAAAATATACCCCTCTCATCAGATAAAATAGACACGTAAAAAGTAAATAAACGAGTCAATAAAGTTTTGTCGCACCTTTTAAAGAATGTAACTGTTATAGTTCTTCCGTAGAAAAATTCCACAAAGAAAGAAAAAAAACTCGTTCGTTAATAAAATGTCTTGAATTTCATTTTTAATCCGTTGCCAGTTGTTAAATATAAATAAGGAATAAAATGCTCTCGTGAGTGAAAAATTTTTGTTAACAAAAAAAAAAATCGTCTGATAAAAAAAAAAAAATAATAATAATAATAAATTAAACAAAACAAATAAATAAATAAACAAAAAATCGTCTGCCCAGTCAGTCATTTTTTCTGAGCCTGCATTTCCGCCATGTTTGCGGAGTCGGAGTCGGAATCAGAGTCCTCACAGAAGATTATTCAGAAAAGTACTTTACAATACATTATTTATCAAAACCATTTTCTTATAAAGTTAGTTTGAAGGAAATCCGCCTTGAAGTTCAGAATCAACATTCAATTTAAATTTCTCCGTAGGCGCTCATGTTAAATTTTTTTCTGAACGGTTCATCATTGAACGAAAAATGGTTCAAATTGAAAAATGAAATATAGGAATGAGCCTCTCCGAGATCTTTCGAACAAAAAAAAGTTTATTCAATTCGGACGGTTCACTTAAAAGTTATTAGGTGGGGAAAGGTTGTTTGAACGGTTCAATGTTGAACGAAAAAAATGTTCAAATTGAAAATTTAAATACGGTAATGAAACATCCTTGCCGAGATCTTTTGAACAAAAAAAAGTTTGTTTAAATCGGACTGTTCATTCAAAAGTTATTAGGTGTGAGAGCTTGTTTGAACGGTTCAATGTTGAACGAAAAATTGTTCAAATCGGAAATGTAAATACGGGAATGAAGTATCCTTGATAAGATCTTTCGTACAAAAAAAAGTTTGTTCAAATCGGACTGTTCATTAAAAAGTTAGTATAGCGGGACCGGTTATTTGAACGGCTCAAAGTTGAACCAAAAATTGTTCAAATCAAAAAATCAAATATGGGAATGAGCTGTACTCGCCGAGATCTTTCCAACAAAAAAAATTTTGTTCAAATCGGAATGTTCATTCAAAAGTTATTAGGGGGGGACAGACAGACCGACCGACCGACCGACCCGACACACAAATTCCCCATCTCAATACCCTACTTTCAAATTTTTAATTTTTCGATATTTATTTCATTTTTTTGTTTCTTTTTGACTTTTTTTTACTTGGCGATATTTTTTGGACTTGGCGACATTTTTTAGATGCATTAAGCCAATTTTAATGCTTTTTTCGTCTTTTTTACTTTTAACGGGAAAGTAGGCTAAAAAGGAAAAACTATTCATTCCAAGAACAGTTTTAGAAGAACATTACATACTGCACTGGTGCAGGAGCCTCACTCAAAATAAATTAGACATGTTCCGTTCAATCTGAGGAAGCCAAAGCTATTTTCTCTCAAATAGTAGCATTCTATTATGACCAAGAAATTTCTCCTGATAATTTTGTTGTTGTAGGCCGGCGATGGTACAAACGAAAAAAACACCGGATTTAAAGGAGGGAGGATTCAATGATTGACTGAGATGTCTTTTCTCAAAATCATGACGGGATGACCAAAGGTCCCAATTTATTATCAGGACCTATTGAAAAAGCCATAAAAAAATTGTGAATATTTTCCAGTAATTGCTTATTTACCAATTTGCATAGAAGACCTTTTTCTTGTCTGAGTTAGAAAAAAAAAAAATGAATACTAGAAACTCGATGAAAGTTTGAATTAATATTCAATTAAATTCTATTATTTTTAGCTTCAAAATACGTATTCAATACTTCTTACACTGCGATGCAAAAGTTTAGACAAAATGCAAATATGTGAATAAAAAAAAAACTATTCAACGAAATGCTTTCTAATTTCTACTGCAGGTACACAATATGGTCCCGAATACGTGTCTGGAGTTCTTATAACTATAACTGGAATCAAATTTTGGATATTACAAAAGACATTTTTTTACATTGTTGCAAAAGTTTAGACAATAGTCAGATTTTATGCAAATATCCCTTGAAATGTGATTGGTGGAGGAAATGCGGGACTGTATTATTCATTTATAAAGTGCAGAGATTGCTGAATAAATAATCAAAATCTCAAAAGCTCTTTCGTTCTCGTGTAAAGAAGATGAGAAAGTTTGGAAGCCGAAATTTGAAAATGAACCTACTTCATTAATTTTTTGTCTTTTAAATCGGCTCGAGTATGGTAGTACATTGTTTTTTACTTTGTGGAGAGCAAATTCAGACATGCGTATCGATCAAAAAGTCCAAGAAAAATTATATTTCTTAAGGATGAAGGAATTGAAAAAACGGCTCAGACTGACGATTCGCCCCTTTTTCCTACAAAACTTCTACTTGGGTCAAAAACAGCACGTGACAACATAAGTAGATGAACAACTGAATCGGAATGCATAAAAAAAAAACAAAGAATTGTGCTTGAGCCTTTTCGGACAGAGTGTCCCAAATAAGTCAGATTTTAATGTGAAAAGCAGCATATTTATCATCGTGACTAAAAAATGAATGGTACTTTCTTTGATAAAAATTATTAAAATTGGGATGGCCTAGATGGATTATTATTCTTTTCGCGGGACTTGAGAAATATCCAATGATCATATGCTGTGCTGCTTTTACCAATAAAATCTGGCTTATTTGGGACACTCTGTCCGAAAAGGCTCAAGCACAATTCTTTGTTTTTTTTATGCATTCCGATTCAGTTGTTCAGCCACTTATGCTGCCACGTGCTGTTTTTGACCCAAGTTGAAGTTTTGTAGGATTAAGGGGCGAATCGTCAGTCTGAGCCGAGACGTTTTTTCAATTCCTTCATCCTTAAGAAATATAATTTTTTTGGATTTTTTGATCGATACGCATGTCTGAATTTGCTCTCCACAAAGTAAAAAACAATGTACTACCATACTAGAGCTGATTTAAAAGACAAAAAAATTAATAAAGTAGGTTCATTTTCAAATTTCGGCTTCCAAACTTTCTCATCTTCTTTACACGAGAACTAAAGAGCTTTTGAGATTTTGATTATTTATTCAGCAATCTCTGCACTTTATAAATGAATAATACAGACCCGCATTTCCTCCACCAATCACATTTTAAGGGATATTTGCATAAAATCTGACTATTGTCTAAACTTTTGCAACAACGTAAAAAAATATCTTTTGTAATATCCAAAATTTGATTCCAGTTATAGTTATAAGAACTCCAGACGCGTATTTGGGATCATATTGTGTACCAGCAGTAGAAATTTGAAAGCATTTCGTTGAATAGTTTTCTTTTTATTCACATAATTGCATTTTGTCTAAACTTTTGCATCGCAGTGTATACATAGTTCTAGATTTACAAAAGGCGTTAAGTAAATGGAAAAAATACTTCGACCAAATTAAAATGTAGCGTTCATGAGTTTATTTGTCAGAGGAATATATAACTTTTGTTAGTTAATGTATTTATGATTATTAACTGCAACAAGTTTTGAAAAAATATCTTTAAATACTTTAAGTACAATCGTACCGGCTTATTAGAATATCGGCTATGAATATCTCGCTTAATGTGAATTTTTTTCATTTTCAATGTACCAACCATTGTAATGTATAATTTTGATCCCGGATAATAGAATGTCCCGCTGATTAGAATGTTTTTTCGTAGCAAAATGACTATTCTATTAAGGGGCTCAACTGCACAAAAAAAAAAAAAAAAGAATTGAAAAGGAAAAATCACTATTTAAAGGTGGCGACTAATGAAATTGTAGCTATGGCGACGAAAAAAGTTTCGAAGTTTTGATCTCTTTTGTTTCTCTAACAGCAATTTATTTTAAATTAGTGTTCCAAAGTGTAAACTTAGACGATCTTCGATTCTGTTCGGGAAAAGGAGGGGACGCATTTAAGCATACCGTACTCGATTTTGGACATGCGAAAAGATTCGCGCTATCATTGGTCGAATCGACTTGTTGATAGATCTCCTTTCGTCACCAAAACAAAGGCAATGCTATTCTGAGATACAGCCTATATGAATTCGCCCAGTTCTCCATAAAAATAAAAGACAAATATTTACTTAAAAAATTTATAATTTCGTGGTAGAAAATGATAAGAGCATTTTTATAACAAGCAACATTAAGTTCATGACAGATAAACTTCTTTGCTAGAATTTGAAAAGAAAACAAATAGCAATAGAGCATGAGTAATTCGTGCCCATCATATCAAAAAATCGTTTTCTGGTAATTTTGGTTTTTTTTAATTCCTTATTTTAATTATAAATGCTTTTTTAAATATTTTTCAACGCTCTATTTATTAGCTTATAAATTAAATTGTGCGGCTGTTATGTTTTTTGTAGAAATGTGATTTCTAAAAATGATTAACAGGTAATAATTTATAAGGATATTATAAGTTTTTTTTTTTTTTTTTTTTTTTGCATTTCAAAGTAAACTTTTTCAGGTTCTTAAAACTGTTGAATTTATAGGCTACTTTAATGTGCATTAAATTTTTTTATGTAAACGTTATACTTTTTTGCTATTAGCGCTAAAATATTAGAAAATATAACTGAATTATTAGAGTAAAATATATTACTTTGCAAAGGGAGGGATTACTGTTATACGTTAGTAAAGCTTTTAACAAGGTTATAAAAATTTGAAATTATAGCTGTCGATTTCTGTAAGTCCGCTGAATTTAATGTTACTTTCAAGCGTGTGAATTTAATAGATGTATATATATTCCATTTCGTTTCCTATTCTGGTAAATCGTTAGTGGTATCTGTGAACAACTTTGGGTATATAAATACATAATTTGTTGTTCTGCTTGTCTTGCATTCTTTTTACTCCATAGATGTTCGATATAACTGAAAATTAAGAGAGGGAAAAATTCATATTTTAAGGTAGCACTAAGTACTCGACACTAAACTTGTTTTTTATTTTTTTAATTAGACGAGATGTTAAACGAAATTCAATAAATATGGTTTTTAAGGGGACTAAACCATTTAATTTCTTCATTTAAAATTTATGTACCTTGTCCGTACAAGATACTTCATGAGGGTAAGTAATCCGGAATTTTTCTTCATTAATAATTCGTCGGATAATCACTAAAAACGTTTTATAGAAATTCTTATTTAAGGAAAATGTATATAAACATTTTTAACTGTCTAATGATTAATAATTCTTGAACTGATAAAACAGATGCTAATATATGTACACATATCGCATTAAGAGTAATTATAAAAGAATATCTATATCTTAAACCACGAACACTTTAGTAAAAATTTTATATTTTCCCCCTTTTACTAAAAAATAAATTTGTAAGATACTATCTTGTTCACAAAAAAAAAAAAAGAAATCAAAAATATGTAAAAACATAAAATATAGTATTTTTGTAGCACTGTCGGAACTGTTTTAGAAGGGAGCGAACATTCATTTTTCCTATCAATCAAGAACAGTAATCAAGGCCGTAGCCAGGATTTTTTTTCGGGGGGGGTTCGAAGTGAAGAAAGTTCGTTTGGAAAAAAAAATAAACAAGAGGTTGCAAGTCTTATGACGCAATGGGAGCAAAGGCTGCTTGTACGGGGGGGGGGGGGGCAAGGGGGCACCTGCTCCCCTTCACTTCCGAAAGTAAAGGGGCCCTGCCCTTCACTTTTTAGAGCGAAAAATTAACGGTCGGTTATTTACTGGGTGGATTGATTTATTTCATGAAAATTAAACACTGAAAATACCACAAAAATGTTTTTTTTTTTTTTTCTCATCTTATTTCACAAGAAAGGAACTTTGAATTGCAAAGGGGACATCTACAGTAAAATCCATCCTGCTTTTCAGACTGTATTAAAGTTTTAGAGGTCATTTGTTAAAATCCAATAATATAGCCAAATTTTACAAAAAAAAAAAAAACAGCTTTAGGGTTCCGCCCTAAGCTCCTCACAAACTTCTTTTGATCCCCCAATTTCTTGGTGCACCAGCCGCCTATGATTGCGAGTATGTTGGACTAACAGGAAGGAGAGCGAAGCTGAGGTAATGGACAACCCGTTAATCAATAGGCTTTTGGGAAGAATAAAAGGAGTCTTTCTCCTCTCCTGCATTATTTTTCAAATAAATATATCAGAATTTATGACGACATGATGTTTGAAAAATTGAAGGAAAGATAATTAAAGAATTTCAAAGCTTTGTTTTTTTTTTTTTTGAAAGTTTAATCTGCGAAAAACAAAGCACACAACTACGTTTCATATTTCTTTAAAAAAAATCAGGAAAATTTATTTTTAAGTCGGCCGTTTTTTCCAGTCACAACAAACAGCGGAGTGATAAGTTCAAATCCCGGTAATTAATAGTGACGTTAGCGTTTTTTTTTGACAACTGCGTTTCGTATTACTCTACGGCGTTGTAAAAAGTTGCCAGCAGCAACAAATGTAAATTACACTGGTTTTGTGTACCCTTTTATCCGCATTAAATTTTATGATGGAAATTTCCATCATCATGCAAAAAAGGGTTAAGCCAAAAAGATGATCCAATATATAATTTGGTATGGTTTCATGCAAGTTTTATATGTACATCCAAAAAAATTTTCATCAAAATCTGAGGGGGTCGAGTGGGGATTTTCTCGAAATTTGGGACCCATAACATGTAATGACCCATAGTTCTGCTCACTATTTCGCCAAAGGAGTTTTTTTCTATCTTTTCAACTTAAACCTTAAATTATTCCGTCTCTCCTACTGGTCTATAATCCTTAACCCTCTCGGCACCCTGGACCTCATATGAGGCTCCTACTTTTGAACTCAATTTTAGAAGAAGTAAACACTTAAAATGATTTTTTTTTCACTTAGGAGCCTCATATGTGATCTACCTGAATAGGTGGAGTCACTGACGGAAAAAAAATCATTTTAAGTGTTTACTTTTTCCAAAATTGAGTTCAAAAGTAGGAGCCTCATATGAGGTCCAGGGTGCCGAGAGGGTTAACGGGATAACAAAGTTTATGGCACTTGTCGTTGAGATACTTTTATCATGGAAAAAGAAAGAAGATCCTCTCCTTTACGCCATAAAACAAGTGTGGTCCCCTTTTGGGCTTACTGCGAACAAATTAGCAAAAGATATAAGATTTTTGAAAACTTCTATCTCTTAACACATTGATCACAGTAATAACAGATACAGATGTTTAAATCAGTTATTGTTATTATCAATGGAGAGGTGATGAGTTAACGAAAATGCATTCTTTGTTTTCTGGGTGCGAAGTGTTTTGTACTATATTTCCCGACCCCTATAGCACATAGC
Source organism: Uloborus plumipes (assembly GCA_038373865.1). Lineage (NCBI taxonomy): Eukaryota > Metazoa > Arthropoda > Arachnida > Araneae > Uloboridae > Uloborus > Uloborus plumipes. The sequence continues at coordinate 24,827 of JAXGGA010014006.1, forward strand.
AATTTATCGTCGCACTCCTTTATGTTCCTTCCTTTGGTCCCACGGATCCCACGTCACCAAGTCGCAGAGAAGGAGGGAACCAGGGGGTAAACTCCATGGGGGCAACACCCCAGGAGAGCGAGCTAGAAAAGTAGTCCAGAGTATATCCCAGAGCAGGGATAGGAAAGAAATTCTCTGGCGACGGGAGCCAGACACTTTCTGCCCCATTCTCTTCCTTGCATTTACCATTGATGAGAGGGGCTTGATTTACCAAGAAGTCCATGAGGCTCGGCCTAGAGCTGTAGGGTCCCCACCTTGGGAGGGGGGGAGCAAAATCAAAGACGAAATAGTAAATTATAACAAAGTATGATTTTAATATGGAAATCATGAAGTTGAAAATCAAAGTTTATGGTTTCAACTCTACAGTACTTTTTTCACTTTTCAATGGGGCCCATTCAGATGTTCAGGGCCCGATTTAGAAATTTAAGGTCTGCCCTACTGTCCTAAAGTTCCTAAATTGGACACTGATGGTAGAAAACTAAAATTCACGGGCCCCTCTAACTTAGCGAGCCCAGGGGCCATGCCCAGGCTGCGTTCCCTTTTCGCAGGGCAAGGCCAAGATAAGAAAATTTTTTTGATAAGAACTAGAACTACTTTGAAGGGCCTATATGCCAGCCCCTCAAACCCATTTGGTCAAACCAATATCCTATCTATTGTGGGGACCTGTATACTACGTATTGTTATGAAAAACATCTATATTCTAGCAAGTACAGAGATTTATATGTGCGAAAATTTTTCGTTGAGTAAAAGGCCCGATTAACTTTTGTGCCCCGAACGAGGAAAATTTTTGATTTTCCCTCCAATAACTGCCTTACCTGTGAACCAGGCCGAACATTATTAATTTTTCCAGGGGGGTGGGGGAGGGTATACACTCAATACAAATTACCAAAAAACCTCGCCCCCTAAATGCATTAAATAGGGGGAAATGGGCATGATCGGGAGAAATTTGCTTCTGAACTGATTTCAAAGAAAGTAAAATTAAAACCATAGTCAGACTCCCATGTTCAACTCCTATTGTAATGAATAAATTTCAAAATATTTACTAAAATGAAAAATATTTTTCCCCCCTTGATCATATCTAACAAAGTTTTTTTTTTAATCAGAACATAAGTACAATAGCTCATGCAAATATTAATAGAACAAATTGACATCAACTTTTGAGGTCTATGTCTTTTTTTCTTTGATTTCACGTTGAATGACGTACACATTTTTGATTTGCAATATCCCCTTGAAACTGGTTTGTCTCAAAAATAAAAATAACGTTTTTTAGTTAAGAAAAGTGTGTTCTTTCCAATGATGTAAAGACAATTGAAATTCAAGATGACCCTTTTGAGATATTGCCCTTTGAAATTGAGACAAAATTGAGAAAAAAGAAATTTGACTGGAATTTCAACTCGCATAATTCAGCAATTATTTGAGCTATCGAGATGCCACTAGCACATCTTTCGGACAAACTATCAGACTACAAACGAGGAAAGAATTAGCTTTAGAAAGTCATTCTCTCAGCAGATACAAGCTGATAAGGTATGGTCAAAATTTGCCAAAATACGATTTTTTACCAACTTTGGTAGCAAATTTCAAAAAAAAAAAAAAAAAAAAAAACAGCGCATGGAGCTTCTGTTACACAAGTAGGCTATTCTACCCTGAACAGAGATCAGAATCACCAAATTTGAGTCTGATAATCGTCTTAGGTCGCGAGCAATAAAAGCACAAACTTGACGATTTGGACATTTTTTTCAAGACACGAAAAAGAGGCCTTTCTAAAATAATTTTTACTGGCTGAACCATAAGGCTTATGGAGCTATAATTTGGTATGGTTTCATGCAAGTCTTATACATACATCCAAAAAAAATTCATCAAAATTGGAGGGGGTCGAGTGGAGACGCCTCGTACGCTTGACATGGAATGACCCCTATTCAAGTTTATTCAAATGATTTTTTTTATTTTTATTATTCTAATTTTTCTTTATATCATCAAAAACCTCAGACCCGTCACAACTTCGAGGGGGGGGGGGGCGACCTCCGACCATCAAACCTTGAAATTTTCTTTTCTTTTTCTTTTCTTTTTTTTTTTTTTAGTTGAATACTTTTTTAAAATTTTTGAGGTTTGAAAATTTCGGGGGGGGGGGGGGTTCTGACCCCCTGACCCCCCCCGCTGGCTACGGCCTTGACAGTAATCAAATACATTTGGAGCACTGGTTTTAAGTTTTAAAAGAAAATTGCATTTCCATAAATTGTTTTCCGTGTGTACATATAGATGGCACTACTACGTATTTTGGGATGAATTTACATAAAAGTTATTTCTATGTTTATTTTTGAAATAAAACACTTTTTAGCTTGATTCTAACAATTTTAAATGTTTATTTATTTTACGATGGCAAGGCAGCTATACCTACCCCCACCCCCAGGGCCGCCGTCAAGGGGGGGTGTGGGGGGGTGCTACACCCCCCCACTTTTCTGAAGAAAGGGGCCGCCGATTTTATGTTATTATTAAAATGAAATTTTAAAAACATATTTCAGGACTTTAAATGAAATTTAAAAGAGAAGCGGAATAATTTAGACATCATTAAGAATATCAGTAAACCTGATTTTTTAAAAATGTCCTGTATTTTCCGCGGCCCAAATTATTACTTATGAAAAATAAATAATTGGGGCCGCGAAAAATAGTTAAGATTCCTTCACAGCAATATTCGTTGCGAAAAATACGAAATTTTCTCGTTCAGGGGGTCATGTAAACGGGAAACTATAGGCCGCCCTGCCCAGTTTGGAAAAAAAAAGTAGTGTATAAATGTGTGCGAGAGCTTTAAAAGATACGCTAACCTCTGTAACTAAAATTAGTTAAATTAATAAAACATAAATCAAATTATGTATACATAATTCAACAAGATCGATGCAATATTAAAAAAAAAAGAATATATGCAGAGGGCCGCCAAATTTTATATAAAATTAAATTGAAGAAAATTACACAAAATGCCATTATTGAAAGATAGTGCAATGTTTAAACTGAAGATAATTAGAAAGAAAATTTATCATTTTACACTTTGTGTTGGGACCGAACGAATTTTTTTATGTAGTAAATTTGAAGAAATAATAATAATAATAATAAAAGTTTATTATACTGAAATAAAAGGGGGGGGGATTAAATGCGGTTGCCCTCTCTGCGGCACATTGAAGAGGCTCTTTCAACCTCCTCAGACCATCAAAATGAAAATCGCATATATTGGTGAACATTGCACACGGCCACAAGGTATAAGTTACTGTGAGACTCCAGATTTTTTTTCTAAATGACATCGCAGTCAAACGACGCGAAACTGCTCATTGACCGTTTTTTTTCAGTAGAAAAAGGAAACAAACAAATGCGCTGCGAGCATCGATTTTAAACCATATTTTCGACAGCAGTTCAAGATGCTATTAGCCAATTTGTTAACTATGACGAGAGACAATATGAATGCGAATTTAGAGGAGATGAAGCCTCTATTCCTCCTATTAAGTCCACCGCTTTCCAGAGTCCAAATGAGTTCCACCAATATAGAGGCATTCATTATTTTTTCCCCAATTCTAATTTTTACACGGATTCTTTGGGACTTCTATAGCTGAATTGGAAATGGGTCATTTTCACCATATGCTTACATTTCAGAATTTTTAAGTAATTTTTTTAACTTTCTATTTTCTTTTAGAATCACTAACAGATGTTTTGTCACATATTTTAGGTGTGTGAAAAAGTAATTGGTTGTACACTTTGATGCATAATTAAGTATTCAAATGCTGTTGTAAAACTGTAAGTTGCAAGGAAAATTGTCGTCCATTACCATACAAAATCTATATGAAATCTCACTTTTACACTATATCATAGCGCCTAGAACCAACTTCATTTGAAATTATTTGCGTCCCTGAAGCTTAAAACGATGTTTTTTATCATTGAAGTATTGATAAAAAAAACTGTATGGTAACGGATTTGACCAGTAACGGACTTGACATTTCAACCAAAATGTCAAATTATGGCTAGGTTATCGAATTCAAAAATTAAAAACAATATGCATTTTCTTAGAGCTGTATAATAAACAATATTTCGGGGTAAAAGTTGAGAAAAAGTAAAAATTAATGCTAAAATCCTTGGTAACAGAGTTGACAAAGAATAAAAATACGCACCTGTAAGAAATTTTGTGCGAAACGCCACAGCAATACTTCTCGACTCAGGAAAACAAAAAGGTACGAAATAGTTACGTCACTAGTTTGTTAAGTTAACTGAATACGTGTTACCATCTTTTGACTGCAATAAATACCTTTTTTAGCTAAAATAATCTTTGGGTAACGGACTTGACAAAACTTCCGGACAAAATATATTCATACATTTCTTAATGGAAAAAAATAACTATTGTCAATATTTATTATGAATATCATACACTAATAGTCAATATATAAAAATAATTTGTTGTATATACTTTTTTATACAATTAAGTATGTAAAAAAATAGTTGAACTTGCAAAAATTGGAAATGGACAAGCGTTTTTGCCTTGATTCTCATTTTTAAAGACTTATACAAAAATAAATAAATAAATTTCAATAATGTTTTGAGTGATAGAATTTTTTTGGGGGTATTTCTTGCGAAAAATAATTGTTCGCATTGAATTTAAAATATAAGTTATGCTTCAAAATCGTCTTTTTAACCTCCGGGCAGCAAATGTAAGCAAATTTTAAAAATGACACAAATTTTATCTGATAAGTGCAATGAAAATGGAGTAGAAACGTTATCATAAGTAAAATGATTGAAGCACAGAAGCTCAAGTCCGCCGTTACACTGGCTTACTGCTCTTGTCATCTTGGATTGACTTCTCCGGTAACAGTTGCTACCAATGAAAGAACCTTCAGTAAACTGAAATTCATCAAAAATGTTTTGAAGAGTACAATGGGAGACCAGCTTTTAGACTCTCTAGTAATGCTGGCATGTGAGAAGGATATTACAGACGCAATAAATTTAAAGAGTTTAGCAAGCAAATGGGCTACATTGAAGTACAGGCGCTATCAATTTTAAATTATTTTTTTTTTATCAATAAAATTTGTGAAATGTATTTTTAAAAAACTAAGGAGTAAATTAAAAATTTTGTCTCTTTTCAATAGTTTTTTTTTGTTACTTTTTTGATGAACAAACAATTTAAAAAAAGAAAAAAGGAAGAGCAGATTGCCAAAGGGTAAGACTAACAAATAAATGCTTATTATTATTATTTATTGTTTATTAATATTTTTTGACATTTAATTTTTATATGGTGTTTGTATAAATAGTTCTGCATATTAATTTAAAGTTTTAAGCATGTGCTCAAAAACTCAAAAGCTGTTTGTAGCCCCTCAGGCTTGTCATTTTGAATTTTTCCATGTGTGTGGGAGGAGGGGGTATACTAAATGCTAATTTTATATAAAAAAATCAAAAAACAAAAATTGCGTCTACCTTCCACCTTTATAAAAAATATTCGATTTCAAAGCTCGGGGGAAGCTATATCCCTCACCCCCCTATATGATGAGCCCAGGGCCGTCAAATTCTCAACACCCCCCCCAGATATTTCAGCTAGCGACGGCCATGCCCACCCCTCCTAGCAGACGTTTACACTCTGTTTTGAGTTTTGACATTTTTCTTTCACTTCCCGTACTTTCCGAACCTATGGGTGGCGATAGGCGATTGATTGACAGCAATTCCACCAATGATAGCGCGCATCTTTTCGCATGTCCAAAATCGAGTACGGTATGCTTAAATGCGGAGGGGACCAAAGGTTCTCCTCCAGAAGGATTTCGGAAATTAAAGTCCTAAAAACACAATTTTAGGATACGGGCGATCTTTAAGGAAATAACTTTAGAACTGAATATTAAAAGTTACTACGTAAAAATGCATTAATTTTAAGTGAACTGCAAACACTTGTTTTTGAGTCGTAAGATCCATTTTTTATGCAAAAGAAGAGAGCTTATAGATGAAAAGAAATTTTCCTGGTTGAAACCGTACCACGCTGTTAGCAGTTTTCTGAAAATTTGCATTGTATCGTTGTATTATATTTAAAAAAATTTTTATTAATCTTTAATGATGTTGGGAGATAGTTTTTAGGAGTTTTCCCCGGAATCTTTTCGAAGTTTTAGTTTTAAAAACGGAATTTTGGATGATCTTCGTCTTCGGTAAGATTAGGTGTGAAGGAATTTCGGCGATGCGCCACCAGAATTTATTGAAGTCTCAAAAACAATAGTGCTATAAAAAATAGAGTCCCGTAAATAGTTCGAAATTGAATTTCTAACTACGCTGCGTTATAAGATCTTCGTTTATGCTAAGGATGAAGAAATTAGCAGTTTCCTCTCCCTAAAATATTGCGAAATTAATGCCCCAAAAGATTGAATTTTAAGCGAACTTTAGCTAATTTGGCGATTAGAAGGAGGGAGTTTGAAGGCCGCTAGATAGAAATTTCTCTAAATTACAGCTTTAAAGCCAAATTTAGATGATCTTACATCGCATTAGGAATAGGGAGATGCAAAAAACCCAATTTTTGCCAGGAAAAATATCGGGAATTTTAGATAATAAACCCGGGGTTTTGGGGAGCATTGGGAATTTTGAATACAAACAAACGGAGGAATTTTTTACATAGTTGTTATGAATAATGTATGAGTGAAAAATGAAGACATTGTTATTAATAGAGCTTAAAATGTAACTTTTTAAACTACTCTTATATCTTTGTAACTGTTAAAAAAATAATAATAATGCTGAAATAAGCATTTTGAATTTGATAAAAATCACTCGTACAAATCAATTTGTCGGAGTAAAGGGTATGAAATGATGTTTTAAAAGGTTGCATTTGTGGCCTACATTAAACATCAGAAAAAAACTTTATGTTCGTTATGTAAAAAAAAAAAAAAGTTATGGTCATTACATAAAATGATAAACAATTTATTTAAAAAAGAGTTTCAAAGCAAGAATCTATTCTAAACAATAGTTCAACCAGTGGTTTAATCGAGCATTAAGTAATAGCCAAATTTTTAAGCTATTTTATTATCAGTGGCGTACATAGCTCCCCGCAGCGAAAGAGGTTTGAGGTCGCACGATCCAGAAAAGTAGCATACTATGAGTTACACGGTGAAAATATTTCTTATACTTTAACAGGGGGAGGGGGTTGTACTCAAGTCTATGTACAACTACTGTTTAGTATCCTGTTTCTCTTTTAATCAAAAAAAAAAAAAAAAAAAGACTTAACTATCAATTAACACAAGGAAAAGCAATAATTGAATCAAATAAGCAATCAGAATCAAATTTAGAAAGCAAATTTAACAAACCATCTCAATTTGAAACTGCACAAAACAAACTCTGAGTAGGTAGCTTCTTTCACTTATTTTTTAATATAAATATTTTTCTGATAAGAAATTCCGCATACTGCAAAATCAACTTGCAGGAAATATCTTTTGAATGCATTTCAAAACCAGAATTTCTTGACACTTTGAAAATTCCCAGGTTTTCGGGAATTTTCAAAACTCCCTTCCCGAAAAACCCTGGGAATAAACTCGGGTTTTTCCACTAGTTGGGGGGGTCCACGGGTTTCCGCGTATTCATATAGGACTCTAGTTGCATCTCTAATTGGGGGGGGGGGGGGGGTGTATAGGTTCTAAGGTTTTACAGTACTTCCAGCAATATTTCGAGATTGTACTCTTCAAAGGGATTATTATTACCCAGATTTTTGGTACTGAAAGAAAACATAGCTCGAAATCAAAAACTCCAAAGAAAACAATTTTTAAAGGTCTTTCAGGTCAGGCGGAAGGACGTTCACGCGCGGGGATTCTCACGTTTTATATATATGTATATAAATATATATATTTATATACATGTATTTTTTTAAATTGAAGTTTAGATGATCTGTTAATGATATCATACAGTTTCTGAAGCACTCCGCTGAAAAATTACTAAATTGAAACCCAAAAACGCAGGTCATTTTTTTTTTTTTTTTTGGAAAGTTAGGGGCTCGTCGATTTTTTAACTGAAGCTCCAAAAACGTAATTTTTTCACGATTTTTAATGGTGTAAATAGATTGAAGGAGAGGTCGGATTTTCTAACACAAGGGTAACTCGTATTGAGAGTTCCTAAATTCTTGGGGACTTAGGAACATGCCATTATGTGTTCCATAATGTTTTCCCTTTAAGATTCAGCTCTAACAGCACAGCAGTATATGCCAATGTCGGCTAAAGTTGGATAGACCGGCATCAAAAGGTTACATTTTTTGTAATAGTGGGCAATACCGGGGCCATCGTTATTCTGACGGGCCTGCGCGTAGGAAATGATGAGTCATGCATTGAGTCCTTCCTACTTCCATGTTTCTCCCATCGCTTGAGCGCGTAGAAACGTTGTTTGAGCCCATGAGAAATAAATAAACGTTGGGAAATTAACTATTCATTATTTCTTGTATAAAACCTGAAATAATATTTCAAATGATTTTAAATTACGAATTATTTTCGTTGATTATTTTAGATGGAGAATTATGA
>JAXGGA010014007.1:0-33357 GCA_038373865.1 Uloborus plumipes
GGAGAAGTTTTAGAGAAAAAATTGAATTTGTTCAAACAAGTAGAAAAATTTCCCATATTAAAAGGAGAAGCGTTTTGCCTTTTGAGAGTGAAGGATTGCCAGTGAGTCAATTTTCTTAAGATTTGCACCAAATTTATTTTTAGATGTCGAATGAACCTTCTCCAAATGTAGAAAATTTTCTTTCAGAAAGTAACGTTGATTTATAATTCAAAATATAAACCATATTCAGTACATACCAATTTTATATTTTGAAATTTTGCGAAACAGAACTTTTGATGTGCTTTAAAATTTATGAAGAAACAGCAACCTATCAGGTACCAATAAAGCCCTGCAGGGCTTTAGTTACCAACACATCTAGACTTCCCTTTTAGTCTTCAATTTTTTGGTATTTAATCGTTTGACATTATTTTAAACTTCAACAAAAAGACATATTAATTCATCTTTTTAATACGATTGTAATTTTAGAATTTTGATCCTTTTATTCACTTTATACTAGTTACATCATCCATTGCCATTGCATGAAATATTATTTTCAGAAATCTTTATTGAGCTTCTGTAAACGATTTTTATCATTCGTGATCAATTGGGTTCGTGTCGACCTAAATTATTGAGGAGACAAATCGCACATCCAGAATGAAAGGGGCACATCTTAAAATAGCTGTTTTGAGAAAAATCGATTTGAAAATTTAAACTTTTTGAAATCCTTGCCCTGGCTCTAATAAATTATTACAACTAGACAAACTTTCATTGCTTGGTTGATTACAGGTTCTGCTAGGTGACCATGGTGTGGGTTTCAGGCCAATTTTAAATAAGTCAGTAATTAATGAGAAGTGCCCCTTTCATTCTCCATTCTCGAGGAGAATGAAAGGGGCACATCTCAAAATAGCTACTCTTATGGGCATCGGCATTTCCACCCTTTACTTTTTTTTTTGAAGTTCTTGTCGTGACTTATCCTACAGATCGCTGTCTCATTTGAGAACGATATTAAATCAAATTTTAATTCCTGACGATTTGAAACTAGGTTACATCATACTATTCTTCTTGTTCTAAAAAAAGGAACCCTTCATAAATTACTTGTGCACAAACAATTTATACTTAATAACAAACAATTAAAACGAGTGTCATTTTAAAACAAATCAAAATTACGGTTTTCTTAATTGGTTTAAAAAAAGTACTAACCATAATTTGCACCAATGACGCTCGGCGAACTCTGATTTTCAAAGATGTGCCCCTTTCAAGCTCAATTCTCCCTTCAAAATCGGCAGAATCGACAGAATGATAAGGGCATAAGTTGCTTTTTAGCTGCGACTGTTAACTGTAGAAAAAAAATGGGTCAGTTTCTCATGTAAGGTGTACTAAGGTATGCTTTTTAAATATGTTTCCAAAAAATGCATTTTTTGAGATGTGCCCCTTTCATTCTGGATGTGCGAAATGATCACGCCTCTGTTAATGAATATTATCGTCGGCTTTTTTTTTTTTGCATATAAAATCAGCATTATAATTAATTAATATATTCATTGATTCTTTTTTCGTATTGGATATCCTTTGTTCTTGCAATTATTTCTTCACAATTTTGGAACATTATTTAATTTAACTTCAAAACCTTAATACGACAATTATGAATAATTGCTCCTGAAATCATATCTAAATTAAGAATTTTTTATACATAGGCTATTTGAATGAATTTATTTCGAATATGTTTTCCATATTCATTTTGTCTCTTTTAAAATAAATAGATTTTCAGAAGAAAAGAGTTTAAAACTAGAAATGCTGGTATTTAAGTTCCACGGAAAGGGAGTAAGTGAAGGGGCATTTTACGTGACTGCATAACTATAAATGTTTTAACATTATGACCAGAGCTTTTCATGGGTTAGAGAAAAAGAATTCATTTTCCTATTTCGTTCACAAATTATGGTGGCCATATCTTTGACTTATGCGAAGTTAGCACGTGCTGCATTCGCTCGAATAGAATGGGAATAGCCCGATATCAGTAAGATAACGGACAGTTTAATACTCCTTTAGCATTGCTGCGAGTCTTGCTTAGGATGAACAATAGGTTGTCGCATAACCTTGATTTGAGGATACCTCAAGAGTTCGGCTTCTTTCTTTTAAGTCCGCATCAAGGTTTCATTCGTTCAAATGTTGCATTGCTGGAGGCATTCAGTAACAATTACTGAAATTCTAAGGACATCTGAGAAAATTCATCCACTCATATTTACGGAATGTTCGTTTATGTGTATTTTGTTTCTTCTGGGTTGTTTTGTGCCTATTAAAAAGAAGCACTCAGGGAGAAACAAAACATTTTTAGCAATAAAGATGATTACGGATCAAAGCATGTAGTCTTATAACATTGTACATCATGGAAAATGTCTTTTAGGTGGAAAGTTATTTTTCTTGCATACTTTTAACTCAAAATAACGAATTTATAATTAATTGTTATTTAATACGCAACATTTCCCCAAAAATCTAAATCTACGTTTGCATATTTCTCTGATAAATTCGTTGCTGCCTCTAAACATTGGCCTTTGAGAAAAAACTTTATTCTTGCCTTCAAACACATATCGCAAGAACGAAATGCGAATTCACAATGTTTGTTTTTTCCACCTTTGCACTTTCACCCTGTGAAATGCTGGAACCCCTGTGGAGTTGTGTATCTAGTTATGTTATATCTATGTTTGAAACACAGTGGCTTCGCTTGAGACCGCCAGTTATTAATTTTTTTCTCACCTATTGTTGAAGTCAGAGAGCCAATTGGATGAAGAAAAAAGAAAAAAAAACAATGTATTAAAAAATAATAATGAATAAATAAAAAGCATTTTGACATCTTGAATTCAAATTATGCTTTTCGTAATGACGAATTGAGATAAGTGTGTGATGTACATCCGAGAGCACATTATTCAACTTTTCCCGGAAGCAAACCTGCAACTGAGGTATAAACAAAAAACATATAGCAATTTGTCATTGCTCAAAAAGAAAAAAAAAGTGACCTCAAGCGATGTGTACCACAAAGCGTTAACGTCGGTTAGTTAAAATATTTGTGAAGGTTCTGAACAAAAAGAAGGAGTTGGTGGCCTACTTGTATCTCAGGGATAAATTCCAAAATTTAAGTGAAGCATAGGTAAAAGGAGGAGTTTTTGATATCCCACATGAGAAAGTAGTCTCTCATGATGAAGACTTAAAATAAACTGTCAAAGCAGAAAAGGAAGCCTGGCTGGCATTCAAATCAGTGACCAATCTGCATAAAAAGTTGGGTTGCCTCCAAAAATGATGGAACTTTTTGGTATTGATATATGAATCAAGCAGGTTTCGAAAATACAGAATTCTAGTCAGCAGTGCAATGCGCTTTAACAGACATTAAAAATAAATGTAAATAATGTTGCTCCAAGTAGAATGCCATCTCACCCCATAGCTTTCGCCATCACAACGAATGTTATTTTGCAAGAATATCTTCATTACTAATTTGTTTGTTTATTTTTGTTGTCGCACAGGGAGCAGTGCATCAGTTCTGGATCTCGGCAATATGTTGAAACTTATGGCGGACAGAAATCCTCTTGATTTTCTCAATTACGGGAACTGGTGTGGTCTTGGTGGCAGTGGTTACCCTATGGACGATATTGACAGGTAAAGTACTCTTATCGCGCTATTGTTCATTTTTACAAATGTTTTGAAAAGTATCATACATGCACGTATTTTAAAACTAATACAAAGAAGGTCTGAAACAGCTGAGTGTTATTATTTTGTAATTTAGCCTTTTTTTTCTATTCATGGAGTTCTGACTTGAATAAAATTATTCACCCACTAAACGGATTGAGCGTGTTCTGTTCTAACCTGACGTCATAGGTGGTTCGTACGAGGGAGCAAGAAGTCAACTGCCCCCTCACATTCCAAAGGAAAGAGCCCTAGCCCCTTCACTTTTCAGAGTCAAAAATTTACAATTGTTTAAAAAACATATATATTTTTTTCAGGGCGGATTGGTCCATTTCTCGGAAATAAAAACTAAAAATTTCATACAAATGGATTACCATAAAAAATCTCATGTTATTTCACAAAATGCAACTTTAAATTGGAAAAGAAGAGTCTACGAAGCCCATCTCTATATAGTTTTTTAATCCGTATTCTTTAGTTTTAGAGGTCATTTAATCAATTTTGAGAAAAACAAATAATGTAGCTTCATATTACGAAAGAAAAAGGAGCATTAAGAGCCCCCACGAACATCCCACACCTTTTTTGACCACCTACTTTTTCGGTGCACCAGCAGCCTATGAATAACGCACATTATCTTGCCTAGTTATACGTAACTTAATTATCAATATACTCTCTTAAAAAAGTCCCCTGATTTTCACTCAGACTGAGCAGGGACGTAACTAGGCCATTTTCGAACAGGGGCAAGATCTCGCTTTAGCGCCCCCCCCCCCCCATTAAAATAAAATAATGTATTTATCGAAAACGATGATAACGTCAACGACTTCTTCCGTCATACAAGGACTCAACGTATATTACATAGAAAATGAACGAAAAGCACAACTAAATACATACAATACTTTCTCAAAGCCAAAGGGACCAGCTTTCCCTCTTCACACCCCTGAATATCGGGCCAGACCGACCACCGACACGCATTGGTTTTAGTGCTCCATTTTCTCATACATTTTCTACTCAGATGCTTAATGTGCTTTTTTTTTTTTTTTTGAAAGTATGCTTATCAGTTTACAAAAGTTTTTCAGTAAAGATGTCAAGTTAATTCTAAAACTTCTCACGCATTTCAATTTGAGAATTGCTTATAGCTCATCATAAACGATTTCAAATGTGAAAAGATTTATAAACTGAGATCGAAGTATGTGGGCTGAATCAAAATGAATAGATTAAATTTTTAGAAAATAGTATTTAATTATTCAATAAAAGACTAATAATGAAGAAACATTTTTAAATACATTTCTGTTTCGTATCAGCTTTACATCACTTACATTAAAAAACGGAAACATTAGAGCTTTATTTTACGAGCTTGTTTGGCTGCAAAACTTTTTCTATATCATCAAATGATAACTTAGACAGTTATGATAATAATAATAAAACAATAATAAATACAAGCTGACTAACCTGAAATACTTTCCAAACAAAAACAGTTTATTGAATTTAGAATTGAAAAATTGGGAATCGTGTAAAAGGAGAGTTCTATCTTCATTCAATTTATCTCGCGTTTTTCAGTAATTTTTAATTTTGAAATTAAGAAAAGAAGAAGAAAAGAAATTATTTAACGCGTTTGAAAACTACTTGAAATGAAAGAAATTTTGAAAGCCTTAAATACTTGGATATCAAAAATATTTTCATGAATTTCATTTTAGAAAAATTTCTAAAGTAAAAAAATAATTTTTTAACCTGTCCAATATTCAGCATTAAAAGAAATGTACAATGAAATTTTAAGAAACTTAAAAATCCTAAACTTTACTGTGTATAAGAAAAGGAACGAGAACATTAAAAAACCGACATTAAAAAAAGTGAATTATTGAATAAATGTTTATAAATTAGATTTCGTTTTTTCAATACTTTACGAAACATTACACTGAAAAATATTCTGTACAATTTATTTATTTAAAATCAGAATTTAAATTTAAAAATTGTTACTTTTCATAAACGCGATAATTTCCAGGGACAAGAAATTTCCCCTTTTTTACAAATTTCTTACGTAGCGATTGAATTTCTTTAACTCTACTCTCAATGCCAACCCAGTATCCCATGTAGCACAAAAAACGTTTAAACGTTTTATAAACGTTTTTAATCGGTTGTTACAACATTAATAACCATTTTTCAATCTTTAAAAAACGAAGTGTGCTACTTGGGATTGCAGTGATTGACCAAACGTAGCCAAAATGTAATTCTCACATCAACTAAGCAAAATATTGGTTTATTTAATGATGTTTATTATTCGGGAACCCGATGAAGTGATTTACAGGGCGAGGACTCAGTCACCTTTCTCACCTTTAGTCACCTTTTGAAAATTTGGTCACTTTTTGTCACCTTTTGGAATTTTTGTCACCTTTTTAAACCTTTCTTGAAATGTGTTTTAGGAAAATCTATTTTTGATAAATTAAATTTTTGAAGAGTATGAATATTCTTTTCCTTACCTGAAAATAAATGGAATTTTGAAAAAAAAAAAAAAAAAGTCAGTCCTTCAACCATTAAAAAGAATGTTTCAACCGTGGCTCATTTCCAAAACAAAGCCTTTAGAAGCACCTCTTTAAAAGTTTCAAAAACCGTGCATATTTTCCAAGGATACTTGGCAGTTCTTTTTCTTTTTTTTGTTCGTGAAACAAAATTCGGTTGGTGATTTGCATAGAGATGGGATTTTCACTCATTCTCAATTGTCAATACTTTTTAGTGAACATCTTTGTATTTACAGAGAAACAAGGAAAAGAATGCGGATGATTTTGCAATGAGCTATTAAAAATATGAAAAAAAAAAAAAAAAAAAATATGTTCATTAAATACATCGTCATTATCTTCACTTCATAATTTCAGGTATAAATTTAATTGATATTCAAGAAAATTCTTTGAACATAACTAGGGGTGATTGTGCTCTAGTATTTAATCGGATTTCCGGTACTTTCATGATCGATTCTAGTATTTTCATGTTCGAAAATACCCGAAATAAAATATTTTTAACTATACTTTTATCTTCCCTCCTCAGGAATTTTTTTGCTTTTTCGAATTTCCGATGATTATACCGATAATTTTTAATAATATTCATCGAATATAAGTTTAAGATGCCATTCTAATTGTTTTTTTGCTTTAATAAATTATTTTATTTCTTTTGATTTTGATGCCTTCATTTTAAAAAAATATGAGAATCGAATTTTTCTCATTTTTGATGCTCATTATCCTTAGTTAGGAGACTAATAAATGAAATATATTTATACTTAAAAATTACAAATTTAAAATATTCGAGCGAAATTCTGCTTCTTTTATGAAAATCAAAATGTCAAAGTTAAAATTTAAAGATCTGATTAAGTTTTATTTTGCTTCAATTATGTGAATAGTAAAAATAGTATGTTTATTGTAGAGCTTCTGATTTTAATCTGAAGTAAGTTTATTTGAATTATTTTCTATGCCATTTTCATACTTTTAACGTCTTAATTTTGAAAATTGCGATTTCCTTGCGTCCGCTGTGAGAATCATATTTCGCCTTTTCGATACTTGCTATTCCTTGTTGAAAGGCAAACAAATAACATTTCTTTTTTTATTTTGTTTAAATCATTAAACTAAAAGTTTTAAACAAATTCCATGCTCTTTTATAGTGTCAGATGTCAAAAACTTAAATGCTGAATCTGTGGCTGAATTTTATTTTTATTTCAGTTATTTAAGTTTTTTAACACATACATAATATCTTTAAATAGTATTTCACTTCAGTATTAATAAATATGAAATCCTTGACTCAGGTCATATTGTAGTGATTAGGAGATTTATGGGTACTGCATCTAGATCAATTCTTTTTCATATTTTCAGTGACAAATGCAACTTTCATTACTTTATAAATATTTTCGCACAACAAACACTAATTCTGTTAGCCTTTTGCTTTCTCCTTAAAATATTTTCCTGGGGATAATTTGTTCAACACCAGCTCAAGAGTAACTTTATTGTTCATTTACAGTTTAATTAAATGCATACACAATATTTTGACTAAAAACTATTTGAAACTATTCGAATGTAGGAAATGTGTTGATTTATGAAAGGAAATTAATTATTATATATGTATGGTTGTAAAATTAGGTGTGCTTAATTAATAGGGGCTTTGGTTTAAAAAAAAAAAAAAAAAAACAGTCCCCATCCCCCACACACATACACATTTTCTTTTTAAAACTTTCAGGTATTTTTTTACGAACTCACAAATCACCCCTGCATAACATACAGTTTACACTGAAAGTTTTTTGAAAATATGTCCTAAAATGGTTTATTTTGTCCAGCTCTATCATATTCATATTCAGAATCTAAGTCTTCTGAAATAGTATGTAGGCTACTTTTGGTAAAAGTCAGAAAAAATGATAATCGTTTTCTGCTTTTTCATTTCTTAACAAATTACTTTTGGTCACCTTTTAGTTACTTTTTTGTCACCTTTTAGTCACCTTTGTTTTAAAATTTGTCACCCTTCTAACCTTTTTCAAAGACCATCAGCAGTCATCACCCTGGATTTACTTCAAACCGGTCCTTTTTATTATTCAAATTGTTCATATATTAAAAATGTTATTTAATAAAAAATTGGAGCATCCATATCGACTTAATGCTTAAAGCAGTTGCTGAATAATCTTACTTGGTTCCCCCTCACTCCTTTCTGAAAACTAGACATAGTTGATTAAACTTAGAAGGTGAAAAAAAAACTTTTCCTGTTTTTGCATTTAACATTTTTCTCAAGATTTAAAAAAAAAAAAAAAAAAAAAAAAAATACCGGCTGTGATAGCGCCCGTCTTCATTTGACCCCCCCCCCCCCCCCCCCAAGTGGCTGCTTCTATTACTTTCCTCTAGGACTGGTCCTGAGGATGCCAAAATTAGATTGATAGTAGGTTCAAAATTTCTCACTTGAGTTCTATTTTTAAAAAAACAGAGAGCATTTTCTAAAAGAGAGAGAGAACTTTGAACTGAATCTCCACATTAAAAGACATTTCTGTAACTGTTAGCCTGTGCCTGCATTCAGCTTTTTTTTAAGGAGAGCTGGCTTTTAAAAATGTCTTTTTTTTTTAAATAATGAAAAGAAAATTATGCAGTTATTAAGCCAGTTCAGCGCCCCTAAAATCTGGCGCCCGGGGCACGAGCCCCGTCTGCCCCCCTCTAGTTACGTCCCTGAGACTGAGTTAATTTTCACTCCTTTCCAGATTTGAAAACGCACTTCTCTTATAGGAGCTAATTTCACTCCTTTTGCGGAGTTGTTATGACGGGGTGTCTTTCAGTTCCGCTCTTCAGAAAGAGTGATTGTGTAATTCACTCCTTTATAGAGCATTTTTTAAATATTTTTTTTCAGAAACCTAGGCTCCGTGAAACACTAGAGTTCCCTAAAACTTTAGCTGAAGTTCCGCAAGTGGTCTCTATCTGCTCAAAGAACCAAAATACCATTCATTATTTTATTAAGATGTTTCATCGTGATAAAATATGCATTGTAAAAAATAAATGTTGTTTTTATAGAAAAAAACAGCTAATTTTATAGTAATTTTACAGTAATAAACTGTAAAATTGTTAGTTTTAAAGTTTATTACTGTGCATTTTACAGTTTTAAGCTTGAACCTCTGCTGCCAAAAATAAAACTGTTGTTTTTACAGTATAGTACAGCTAATTTTATATTAATAAAATGTAAAATTTCTAATTTTTCTGTAATAAACTGTAAAATTGCTAAGTTTACAGCTTATTATTGTGCATTTTAGTTTTAAACTGAAACCTCTGCTTTTAGTATTATACTGTAAAAACAAGTTTATTTTTTGCAGTGCAGTTGCAATAATAATTTTGTACATTTGGACAGTATGAAGCCTTGATGACCTATTCTTTCCTCTTTTTACTCCAGAGATTCATTCAAGAAAGCGGTGAGCTCAAGGGCTCCCAAAATGTAAAAGTTTTATATAATAATGTATGTATATTATCCTGTGCAATTACAGTTCTTGTTATCTCTTTTTTCTCTCATAGTTGCTGCCGGCAGCATGACTTTTGCTACGACAAGGCATCGGATTCGGTGTGTTTAGATGAAAAACCACATGTTGCCAAATACAGGTGGAAATACGCAGCCGGAAAACTTCACTGCAGTGAGTGAATTTACTGTCGATATCACTATGTTTCACAAATCTGACGCTTATCCATGGGCATACAGTGAGGCAATTTCTTTTATAAAATGTAGCATAAAACAATTTCACGTTTTCAGAAATTCAAAGATTCTGCAGTCCTTCTGAGAGCCACCGAATATTTTTTGAAAATTTTTAACAACATCTTTTAAAAATATTTCACTTCCACAATAATTTGAAACATTTGGGTCACTCTCACGGAAACAGTCATTTTAAGCTAAAAAGTTCAGGAAAACTAAAGTTAATAGAACGGGGTGAAACATTTTATGGGATAAATTTTATGTAAGGACATTATTATTATTATTATTATTATTATTATTATTATTATTATTATTTCTTGAAGTTCATTGCCAATAAAGCTAACAAATTAATTTCAAGTCTGATGAACTTAAACAAGCATAGAAATGTGAATTTTGGAATTATGGAGCTTTTCATACAATACAGGTTTTGAAGCTTTTTTTTTATTTGCGTCATCAATTTAAAAAAGTTTTGAAAGCTTTTTTCACCAAATGCTTGTTTTTACCATTTATTGTCATAATTTTAGCATAATTTTAGCCTCCATGAAATGGAACTACTTTTAACCGAACGCTCTAAATATAATTGTAAATTAAGGCAAAAGTTATGCGCTGTCTTCCCTCTGCTATAAAAATATTGTGAAAACTTATGCCCTTGGCCCAAAATAATGAGACCCAGTCAATACGTTGAACTCTGTAAAGTTCCAAAAATTACGTCACAATTGAAGTAGTTGCTCAAGGTAAGAGAAGACAAAGGTGTAGCAATCTAAAGGAAGCACCGCAAAACTTGTTCTTGCGAATGAAAAAGAGGAAGTAAAATAATTTTTCTTTAATGTTGTAATCCACTTTTTTGCCGTTTCTGTGCTTGTTATCTTAACAATGCACGCAATATGCAGCAACTTAACTGAAAATAAGAATTTAATGCTGAATACTTGAAATATAATATTCTCATTGTGTTTTTCTTTGATTGAAGAAAAAAAATAAGGGGGAGGGAAAGAAATCCTACGCTTTTCTAGTTTTATTAATTTTTAACTTGTTGGAAATTGTAATTTCAAATTTCTTTGCTCACGCGCATTTAGCGATGTAAGGCATCACTAAGACTGGTCCCACAGAAACTTTTGCATATACTTCGATGGTGAATAATCAAGAAAATTTGCAAAAAATAAGAGTTTTTAGTGCGTTATTAAGATTACATAATGCTTTTTCATGAGAAAAAAAATCATTATAATTCTATTCAATATTTTAGCTAAAATAGCGACCCTTTTTTCTTGATAGTACACATTAAATTTCTCACAATTGTTTCAGTACTTTTTTGCTCCCTAGCAACCATAATTTGAAGAAAATTGAAATTTTCAGCACATCTCCCATATTTTCGAAGCAAGAATCCATCCACATTCACTAGGTGTAGTACATGAGCATTAGGGGGATTTTACTTCTTATAAATCAATTCAGCTTTTTTTTATACACAATCTTTTGCCAGTTTTGAGTAATGTGAAATGAGTAAAAGTCATCAAGACAATAGAGTAGAAACAGAACATTTGCGCTTTTTTAAAGAGATGGTTCTGCTCGCACTCATTATTGGCATAAAAGTGGAATTTATTGTGCCTTAAGGAGTCTAGGATTTCTTCAGGGAATGCGAAATTTTGGATTTAAAAAAAAAAACTTTCATTTCAAACTAAAATTTTAATCATAGCTCGTATGGAAATTCAGTAACAAGCTTTTAAATAATAGGTGTTTATTGAGTTGAGTTAACATTTTAGGACACCCTAGACCCCGAAAGAAAAGATAGCTTCGACCATCACATTGGCAAATGCCCCGACTAGATAAATTTTGTGGCCGAATTTTTCAATAGGAATGCTTTTTTCAGAATTTGAACGGTCATTCTTATTCTCAGTACTAAAATACTGAGACTCAGCAAATTTTGTAAAAATCACATTTTAAATTTTGTTACTTCCAAACGAAAGGTGCTAAATTCTGGATCTTACTTTTTAAAGTTTCTGTATTCTTTTATTCAAAATGATTTTCCTGGAAAGAATAACAATACTAATTATTCAGAGTTCTATATTTTCATTCTTATAGACAGGACTTAAAACAAAACTGGGGGAGTTTCCATCATTTTTTATTTGTTTATTTATTTATTTATTTAGTTGAAATGAAACTTGAAAGAACACAGTCGGAAACATGGAGTAAACTACTTTTTTTTCTTTATTTCGACACTTTTTCCTCTTAAAAAAATAATCTTAAAAGACGCTCAGTCTCTTTCATATTCGCTGGCATTTTGGATCTGGATTTCACTGTTGCTGAGCAGAGGTTTCCAGAGATCCAAAACAGCTGATACGTAGACCTGGCTTAACATCAAAGTTTCTCAACTTGTGACGTCATACAAGACCTCACTTCGTTTTAGAAATCGGACATTCTGAAAAATTTATAAAAAAATAACTGTTGAGAAAATGAGCAAATTTTCTGGTCTTATGTTAAAATTATTATTTTATTATTTTTTCTCATTCTATCAATGTCAGTGACTTAAAGTAGTACTTTTGACTGAAAGAAACACCCCCATTTTTTCATAAAATGTGCGAAACTTTCCATGAAAAGCCTTACTTTCTAATTCTTAGTTAAGCTTCTAACCATGCTGCGGTTGGAACCTGATGAACTTCGAACGTAAATTGAACTTTGCTTCAATAGTTCATTCATACATTAAGTTAAAAGTATACTTAAAAAAAAATATTGTACATTTTTTGATATAATATTTCTTTTTGTGCAGACAAAGCGGATTACGGCTGCGGTTTAGCTACTTGTCGGTGTGATGCAAAGTTTGCTGCATGTGTTCAAGTATACAAAGCTAGCTACGATCCCAGGAACAAAAAGACGCGGCAGCCACTGTTGAATCTCCTGTCGAATGTTATGGTACAATGGAGTGGCAACCGATGAGCCAACTCAAGGGAAAAATCATGAAGACATCATTCCACTTTTCTTTTTTCATGAATGGACAATCATTATTCATTCAATAAGTTCATTTTAACTATGCATCTATGTATCCATTGTACATATTAAGAAGGAGAACGTTTGCTGTTATACAGAAAACAATAAATTGTAAAAACTTTATCGAACCATAAAATTGCAAAACTATGTCATATACATGGTAATGTCGTGGCGTTCGTCTACTGTGGGGCAAGAGAGGAAGAGGAGAGCCTTCCACATTCCTTATGTGCTCAACTCGAAGAATTCTACAGTTAAAAATTCTGGAAAATTTTAAGGTAACTATTTCTGGTAAATGTATAGAAACCGTTTTACCAGAAAACGTATGATTGCAGTTGCAATCGATACACTATTCAACTTTTTATTTTATTATTATTTTTTATTATTTGTAACCACAAAAGTAAAACTGGATTTTCTGGTAAAATTATGTGGTGAATTCCAGCGGGAGCGGAGGGACAGTTTACACAAAAATTATGTATTTTTGTCTTCTGTGAGCATAACAAAATATATATTTTGAAATAATTGATGAATTGACTTTCATACTCATCACAGTAAGTTGATAAAAAGCCGAAGCTGGGAATTTTTTGTTCGTAACTTTTCTTTTAATTCAAAGTTCAAAAAACGGTAACGGTAGGAGATTTTTTAGACATGGTTTTCACACAATCATATTTTCCAGAAAAGTTCAGATATACTATAAAAGAGAAAATTCTGAAAAAGAGAGCATATAGGAGCGTTGAATCATTACAATTTCACCTCTAGTTTTTAAAAATAGTTATTTTAAACGTATAAATTATGTATTTGTTAACTGTAACGGAAGGACAAAAAGTCCAAAATGCACTCATGTCCATAAATTAAGGATAATGCAAGCTCAGTCAAATAGAGAGTCAGAAGCAAAACAAATACCGCTTATTTATAAAGCCTTTTATTTATTAAACGAAAGATAAATAGCAAAAAAGATGCTACATGTTTGATATTATCAAGTAAAATTGCAATTTTTACTTCCTGGGAGCAAATTCCAAAAAATATCACTTTCACAAACATCAATGCTACGCTGTTATTACGAAAGCTAATACATAGTGTGTCTTCCAAACGACGAAATGCAGTCTGTGCAATGTCTAGGCATGCTCAGAATCAAGTTATCAATCTGTACCTGGGGGATATTACACCACTCAACAATCAATGCTCTCTGAAGCTCCGATAGATATGTAGGAGGTGATTGACGGGCTGCAACTCGCCGCTCACCGACCAAGCATATCCCACACGTGCTCTATTGGATTCAAGTCTGGTGAGAATGCTGGCCAGTCCATGTGGGGGATATACTCTGATTCAAGGTGTTCGTTCACGATGTTCGTACAGTGCGGACGGCGGACGGGCGTTATCATCCATAAACACAAATTCTGCGCCTATGGCGCCCCGAAATAAGTGTACATATTGATCCAGAATGGCGTCCCGATAGATTTGGCCTGTCATGGTTCCAGTTTGAACATGCAGCTATGTCCTGGAACCCAGGATAATTCCTCTCCAAACGAGTAATCCTGCACCACCATAACGGTGTCGTTCAACGATGTTTTCTTGGTGGTAACGGTGCACCTGGCTCTCTCCAAATTAAAATCCGCTGAGAATCTGATTGCAAACTGAACCTAGACTCGTCAGAAAACATCACATAGGCCCACTATTGAGATGTACATAATGCATGCTCTCTACTCCAGGCTAAACGAAGGCGACAATGACTTACAGTAAGAGGGACAAATCTGACAGGCCTACGGGCATCAGTCCAATCTGCCCTAACCATCTGTTGACTGTCTGCCTTGAAATTGTCGTCCCAGTAGCAAAAGAGAGCTGACGAGATAGGTCTGACGTTGTGCTCTATCTGCCTCTTTTGGCAGAAACTTCCAAATATCGGTTCTAATTCGGTGTTATCACTCGAGGACGACCTCTGCTGTAACGTCTACTCAGGTTACCATCGTCTTGGAAGAGTTGCCAAAGCCTGGAGATGACACTCTGGGCGATTCCAAGTTCCTCAGAAACCTCCTGCTGAGTGCGCCCACATTCCAGGCGGCCGATAATTCTACCGCGTAAAAAGTCATCAGAATGCTTCCTTTCTGTCATTACTACATTGCCATAGCACCTAAAGGCTTGTAAAAGGCGTGTGAAGACTTTTACTTCATTGACCAGGATTCCTTATACATCACTCTCTTTCACTCTCGACATTGTGACGCACAACTGGAGTCATCCAGTTGCTTCCCGTAGTTTGCACAATGTTCGCGAAGATGTGTGTTGCCATTTTCCGGTTGATTTATTCATTTTAGAGTTCAATTTTCTAGTGATTCCGAACTATCCTTATTTTATGGACATGACTGTAAATAACATTAAGCCTATAAATGACTCAAAAGAGCGGGTACGTGTACTCACGTACGCGCTTTGAAAGCAATACTTCTTACATTCCTGCACCCCTGTGTGCAAGGAACCGGGTGCACTTGCACGCCCCTGGTTTTTCTTTTTAATAATTAATTAAAAGAAATAGTAATTGATTGTTTTTAATGCTCAAAAATAAATCATTACTTATGCTAAACAAAGTAAACTAAATTCATTTAAAGTAAAGAACAAACTACTATAAGGCTCAAAGTGCAAAGTAACCCAAGAAAATTTGTAGAAATATATTTATATCCATGATTTTCGGCATAGGGGGCAAAAGAGTACCTTCTCACACCCTGGCTTTTAAAAATAAAATTTAATTAATTAAACAGGGAAAGAATCAAATAATGCTTTGAAAACTACTAATTACATCATGAAATATATTAATCTCATGCTTATGTACATGACCGTCGGCTGTAATAAGTGCAATTTCACACGTTGAATTTCAAAAATTAAATTTAGATGTTTAACAAAAGTAATATGAATTTAATATCAATTTTTAAATTATTTTAAAATAATTTTTAAAATAATTATTAATTTTAAACAAGTGAAGTTAAATTCATTTTAAGCAAAGGATATTTTTACAAAATTACAAAAATATTGTAATCAGAGAAATAAAATAACATAAATAAAAAATTTTTAACAAAAATGAGACTACATTTGAGAGTTCGCAGAAAAATAAATAAGTAAAATGTTTTTAAAAAATGAATAAAAAATAAATACATAATTTTAAAAAAATGATGCAAAAATTAAAAAAAACAGACAAAAGAAAATTTAATGCAGGTGCACAGAGTACACCCCGGCATGGGCGCCCATATACGAAATTTTAAGGGGGGGGGGGCTCAGATGTTTTCCTCATAATTTTCAGTGAAAAATATATAATATGTATGTGTGTGTGTGTGTGTGTGTTTTTTTTTTTTTTTTATTTACTAAGAATATGAAAGTGTGACTTCTTACTGCTATTTCTTTGTTTTTTTATTCTATTTTTGTTGTTAATTATTTGGGCTGATTTTTTTTTTTTTTTTTTTTTTTTTTTTTCAGGTAGGGGTATCAAAAGAGAGATGCAATGAACCGTTTTAAGTGGGGTAGAATCTTCGTAAGTTTGGGGGGTTCGGGGGCTTCTCCCCCGGAAAATTTTTGAAAAAAAGTTTTAAAATTCTTCATTTTGATGCCTTGTATGGCGCAATTGGGACTTCAAAAATATGTTGGAAAAATAGGTAAACAAAAAATTTATAAATGTTCTGCATTCTTTTGCAAATTAAGATCAATCAAAACATGTATATTTTTCGTAGTTTAACAAACGATTGACATTAATCGACAGAGAGGAAGAATGAGGGAGGAGAAAAGATAAACACATCATCACTTGCTTATACATTGATTTTCAGAAAAGTTACTTAGTAGTTTTTGATCAGTTCCCAACTCACGAACAGAAACAGTACTTAAAAGTATAAAATGACCAATGGTATAAAACGCATAAACTCCTTTAAAAGGAATAGTGTAGAAATTTAAAAAATGATGAACGTGAGAGTAATATTCTGGCCATTCAATTAATTCATAGTTTATTTACTTGATAAGAAATATAATTGAAGCACATTTTAAGGAGTTTCAAAAGGTATTTAATGATTTTCAAAGACTCTAGAATAGGCCTTGCCCCCTCCCCCCGAATGTTTTGTAATGTAAGACAGAAAAAGAAGATTTCTTTTTTTACAAATTCCAAACAATGTCGAGTTTTCTTGCCATCCTTGAATCCGCCCACTCTTTCTCCTAACCGCTAGTCCGCAGACATGTGATAGTTTCCTATGTAAATGCGGCGTCTGTCAACCATGAATCTGCCTTTGTTCTATAAGAAAGAAAAAAAAACAGAATCATTATAATACAGATGATTATATAAAAAAAAAGAGCAACAGAAAAAAGGATTTCGAAACATTTGAAAACATTTCTGAAAATTTCAGAGGTTTCTGAAATATTGAGAAAGCTTTCTGAAATACTCAGATACCTTTCTGAATATTTCATGAACCGCAGCTGCATGAAATACTCAAAAACGTTTCTGAAAATAACAGAAAGGGGCTTCCGACATACTCAGAAACGTTTCTGAAAATGACGGAAAGAGGTTTCCGACATACTCAGAAACGTTTCCGAAAATAACAGAAAGAGGATTCCGACATACTCAGAAACGTTTCTGAAAATAACAGAAAGAGGATTCCGACATACTCAGAAACGTTTCTGAAAATAACATGAACCGCAGCTGCCCGAAATCAGGCGCGGATCCATAGGGGGGGTCATGGGGGTCATGACCCCCCCCCCTTAACCTACCAAATATAGCAAAAAATTGCCTTTTTGGGACTTATATTCCGAAAAAATTGCCAAAACCCCCCATTTTTGCACAAAAATTGCACTTTGACCCCCCCCTATCCGAAAATGACCCCCTCCTTAGCCAGGAGCTGGATCCGCCCTTGCCCGAAATACTCAGAAACGTTTCCGGATTTTTTTTTACAGTGTATGGAAGAATGTAGGAAGAGACACAATGTTAAACTTCTGAAAGCGATTTCAGTGCAGATTGGAGTTATTAAAATTTGGCTTTTTTTATAATTTATTCAATAATGAGAAAAGAAAAAAAAATTCCGATTAAATAGTACTTTAAGCAAAAAGGTACTAATTTCCAATTGGGGGGCTTGAGCCCCCCTTGCCCCCCCTTATGGGCGCCCATGCACCCCGGCATATGGTTCTGCCGGCATCCATGCCTACATCTATAAAAACAGTGGCGTAGCGACTAAGGAACATATCACACTCCTCCCACGACGTGCTAAAACTATGTGCAAAATATGCCCCCAAACATGGCTAGCAGCAGTTATTGATGTCATTTTAGAACTTCAATTTCGAAAATTTCCTAGGGTGTTTTCGAGATCCATCCTTTTCTATAAAGTTATCAGACATGCCTTATAACTGCATATTAAACATTTTAATTTCGAAAAAATCCTGGGGAAAATCCTGAACCCCATTCGGTATCCTAACCTCATCAAAGACAACAACGTTACAATTGCGTTTTAGGGCTTAAACTTGGCAAGATTTCTTGGAGAGCGCCCCCGAACCAGCTCCCCCGTCCCTTAACATAACTAAAGATCACCTAGAATTTTGCTTTTAAGACTTCAATTTCAGAAAATTTCAGGTAGAGAGCCCTGGATCCTCCCGTTTCTGCAACAGAATAACACTAAATATTGTTAGTTCTTTTTCTTTACTCATACAACGCAATTATCGAAAATCAGAACACCTGGTCTTATTTCAACCCACTTAAATAAATACACAATCTGAACTGTGAATATTTTTTGGCAAAATTTTTAAACTATAATAATGTTATTTAAAAACTGCCAAATTTCGAAAGGCAAAATTCGGCAACTTTAAAATTACGCTAGGGAGCGCTCGTGTGTATACAGTTCTGGATGTGTTTTTAAGTGACATCCACCCCAAAGTGCCTATTAGGTCGTAGACTACGCCGTTGAAATTTTATGGGGGGGGGGGGGGCTTTTAAGGCGTTTTTACCAAATTTGGGGAGAGCTTCGATCTTGGGGAATCCCAAGCCCCCCCTGCATCCCCTATGAAAACGTATCCCTGCCCATCCCCTATGAAAAATTTCTCTCTACGCTACCGTACAAAAGTGTGGTAAATAAAAAGAGGGGTCCCTTCAAATTTTGAAAAAAAAAAAAAAAAAGTCATCTCGATGAAACCTAAAGTATGAAAATGAATATTTGCAACAACAAAAACGAATCGGAATGTGTAAAAGAGACAAAAATACAATACAATGGGGTCTTAATAACCGAAATAAATAAATAAATAAATACTTACATCCCTAGTTTGGTGCAAATCGATGCAGAAACAAATGCAGACAAAAGAAGGTTTCACATTTATTTTTATCAAGTATTGATATTTTACAGTTTTTTTACGGGAATCTTACTGACTATAGCTAAACTGACATCGGATTCAGCATCTCATTTTTGTTACTCAATTTACTGCAGACCTGTTGATATACCACCGAATAGGCGACAAAATTCTTAGTGCTAACTGCCTATTGATGCGAATTTATGTCTTGACTGACCTGCATTGATTTTAAACAAAAAGCGCTAAAGCAGTTCTTTTGAAACATAGGATTGAGAAAAAAAAATGGGATGCGTAACTAGACCTCCTGCAGACTCTACATGAAAAATGTCAATCTTTTAGGACAGGTGTGGGCGTTGCCGTTGTGGGAGATACAAACGTACACATACGTACGTGCATACGTACGTAATACTTAATCAAATGAGATAGCCAATTTTGGAAGACTAAACAAACTTTCATCACATGAAAATGCTTGCATACCTGGAAAACATGAAGCTGTTCTGGAATCTGGAACAAAAATAACATAGATATTAAAACACGTATACCACCGACAGAGATATTTAGTGGTTAAGAAGCTGGCTTCGCATGCTCAAAGGCGCAGAATCAAACTTGGCCTGCGCCAAAGGATTTTCAAGATGCAGAGTACACGTCGTATGATTATGTGGCATGTAAAAGATCCCTCGGGTAAGCGTTTGGTATGGAGTATTTCTTGGCAAAATTAATTCCTAGTGCAGTTTTCCATCGAATAGAGCTCAGGTGCCTCGATCTAGGGGGGGGGGGGGAAACTGGGCAGAGGATTTTGATTACTAAATTATTATAACGGATGTATAGTACGTCCCCCAGAGAATTAATTACCTTTTAACTCTACTAAAAGACATTTTAGGAATACTTCTGAAATTTCAGTGACCTTTTCTAGATGAAGTTGAAAACTGCTGAACTGTGAGATCTATGGAAGCAGTTCAAGATTAAGCAACGTGAAAACTCTAGACTTCCCCTTTCTAAATACTGCAACAGATATCGTGTCACTCCCAATCCATGGCTGAATGAAAGAGAAGAGGATATTTCAAGGGCCCCAAGGATTCCTGTATTTTCAATATAACTTAATAATTTCTTTTGCACGATTAGGAGGGTAAAAAATATTGTAATATTCCTGGCATACATATTTCAACTACAACTGAGAGAATATCTGTATTAGTACTGATTAATGCGCCTGGTCAGGAGCTGGTCTGACATTTTTATATTGCAACTGTGAACCGGCGTTTCTATCCACTTGTAAAATAATTATTCTTTCTGATCGGAAGTATTCCATCAGAATGTGACTTAATCTTCAGTTGTTCTCAGCATTCTGCAAATCTATTACTACTTTTTTAATTCATGCCAGTACATTTCATCTGCTGGGCACCTTGTCTAGTGGTCAGAGCAGTATGCCACGGTTGGAGTCGCCCCGGGTTCGAGTCCCGGCTTGGGTATGGATGTGCTTTCTCTCTCCTGTCCTTGACCTTTCTTTGTGTGAATGTGTTGTTGTGAAAGGTTGCCTACCCTATAAAAGGGCGTGCACTATGGCATGCGTGTACTATGGAAGTCGGACTTCACACCAAATTACGGTACAGTTGGAAAAGTGAAGCAGCGCACCCCAAATTGCCATCCTGGCTGGCACACGACAAAAAAAAAAAAAAAGCATTTCATTCAAAAACAACAGCCGCAGACCTTTTCGACATCACCCTTTTTTGTTTCCCTATAATTTTAGTTACTAATCATTTTTCCGTGTATCCATAAAAAAGAAACAAGAAAAGAAAAGAAAACACTGCCTGACATAAAAATAATCCTTTTCTGAATAAACTTTATGCATTTATGGTATATTGCACACTGAAAATAAAAAGGGCACATTAATGCTAATCCAATTTTAAAAAGTGCACTTTTCATACTTGATGTTTAATATGTCTTTTTAACTGTCTGGAACTCGTCCCATGCCAATGCGTGCAAAGAAATCTATCTGTAATGGATGATAGATTGGTTACAAGTTTCTACTGATTCAACAACAGCTGCCATACTAGATTTTTTATTATTTTTTAGAGAAACCTGATGGAAAAGCGAGGATAGTTGAGGGGAATCATTATGTTTGAAATTGTCTCGTAAATGATTGCTTAATTTGAGAAGGGCAGCAATCCTGGTGAACAGTTGAAGATGACTGAGCAGAACACTTTCATCTAATTTTCTAATTACGATGATCCATCTTTTCCCATGAAGGTTAACTTTCCATACAGAACTTCCAGAAGTTGAAGGCAGTAATTTCTCACCGACATTCTTGCCCTTTCACTTAATTACATGGAAACGTAATTAAAAATTATTCTTCCTTGGGAAACTACGCGCTACCACAAAGGAGCAAAAAATACGATTTTGATATTACAATGATCTTTTTATTAAAAACAAAAGCTTTAAATAATTTTAAACACTCTTATCTTTACTATGGAAGGGGAGAGGGCTATAAGCTTGATTATATAGGCCTCTCCAAAATAAAAACATATACGTCCCTAGTGTTACACTAAAGGAAATTTGCTAACTTGTTTTCGATTGTTCTAAGTTTAAAATCGTTCTAAAAAGTAGTATCATACCTTTCTGAACTAAGAAAAACGCGCTGACTTCTGTGGTAATGAACTTTGGTATAATTATTCTGAACAGTTGCTTGTTTCGTTTACTTTTACCTCACTTGCTTTTTTTTTTTTTTTTTTTTTTTTTGAGCAATCACAAATTGCTATTTGTTTTCCTTTCGGACCTCAGACGAAGTATAGTCTCTTTTTCAGGTTGGCTTCTGCTTACAGGTGGTATTGTAACGTTAAGGAAACATTTTTTTTTAATCGTTGGGTTTGTTTTGTTAATATTTGTTCTTGATCTAGGATTTTGTGAAGTAATAAAAGCAAAGAAAATGAGTTTCCCTAGAGTCCTATATGAATACGTAGTATTCAGAGTACGGACAACAGGGTATCACTTTTCTATTGGTGGATGCATTGTTGAGTCCGCCGCAGGCTATGTCGCATTTTCTCTCGTAGCTTTAACATGGAGCGGCCGATAGTAGTGTAAAAAAACATTTTTTTCGGATAATTAAAGGCGAGTAAAACTTTTTTAATGCTTATATTACTATTCTATAATGTCTAAGCTATACGTATGTAGCTTTACTTTAGAGATTCTACTGGTATTTCTTTAATTATAACGTAGTTAAAATAGAAACATGCTTCCCGGTGTGTTATTTACCATTCTAATGCATCATTTTGGTATATTATTCTTACTATTTCTCTTTGAACCGATAGTTACGATGATAAACTTATTGAAAAACATTACTTTGAGCTAAGGGAAAGTTTAAATTGTGTGAAATTAATTTATTTTCACGAACGCTCTTGTCTTTGCTTTGGCGCGGTCTGTTCATGCTTGGCGACGAGTGGAAATTGGGAAGTAAGCGAGCATAAACATATTGTGATGTGTGTTTTTAACGTTGATGCGGTTTTTTTTTTTTTTTTTTTCTTGTTCTAATGAATGCCAGCTGATTCTGAAACCCAATTCAAGTAAGAATTTCGTTACGATTATTACTTTTCCTGTTTACTTCATTGATCAAAATGAATATTTAACCAATTTTAATGTCCCTGAGCGACGAATTGTCCAAGTTGAATTTTTTCTATGCAACATACAAGTACTTGGTGGCGGATTGTTTTTTTTTTCTTTTGAAAATATGTGTGGATGAAAGCACATTCTTTTGAAATTGCAGAATTATCAATGTTTGCTTCTGTGTGCTTTATCAAAAATTCTAATGGTGAAACTAGCAATGACCACATGAATTTACTGTAGCATTTGCGTTTGATAAGAAACACATCGTTTTGCTTAAAATTCAGATTTCATTTTTCTATTTCAAAAAATAGGAATTTGCATCAACACCTGTGACAATTTATGTTTCAGTGTGAGAATTAGTATTTTTCTTGTTTATTTCATAGGCAGAAATGTATTTATTCATCAATTTGAATGTTCCTAGAAACTATAAAACTCCAAAAGTCTCTTCATACAATGAATTTTAAGAAAAATGATGTCATGTTAAGGATTTAGCAAAATTGGTGAACAGCGAAAAATATTTATATGAATTTTTAATGCTTGCTACTTTGTTTTGAAGATACTTCATAGTTTGTGAAATGTTTATTACTTTATATTTGTAAAATCATTGAAAACTTGAGTTTTTATGAGCGAGTCTATTTTTTATTTAAAATAACTATGAGCTTAGGTAAAACGCATTTTATCCCATAGCAGTGATTTCCAAAGTCTAGCCCGCCATGTTGCGAGCAAAATACAATTGGTTCATTTAACTATTTTTTCTAATATGTTTATGCATTTGTTTGTTTGCTTTTTCTGTATAATTATTTATTCATGTTCTGTATATTTTTAGAGCTTTAGTATTCATTACACAACATTATTATTGTGAGCTATGAAAATAAAAATTTATTCAAAACTCAATTAGGAATCAAAATGCTATCACCTTACTTCTACAATCTTCTATTTATATATGAATCCGAAAGGCCAATTTCGCATTCGATTTTAGAAATAAATGTCATACATAACATACCACAATATAATATGCCATATAAAATATTATTTTAAGCTTAGAGATGCGTGTTAAAATCAAAGTTCTTGGAAGTTTTACTGACATTTTTAATTAAAATATTGTCACTCGTCCTTCAATTTAATTATTTTTTACGTTTTAGCAGTGTAGCACCATGACCCCCCTGGCATAGACTCAAGGACCCCTGGGGTCAGCGGACTCATATTATGGGAAACTCTGCCCCAGGGTATTGAAATAAATATTTGAAAGAGTAAAGGTATGTACAAACTTGCATTGTTGTAAGCTGCCGCATTTATATACTTAATACTGTGCTGCTTTTTTTTTTTGTAAACATTCTGGTTTGCAGAAGTAGGAGTTGAATATTTTTAATTTCCTGCAAAGAATTTCTTGCTCTTTTATTGATTGTTGAACTTTTAAAGTGTGCGCAGCACAATGATTCCATTATTTATTACATTATAGGATGAAATGTAGTTTTTCAGATAAATGATCTCTCAATAAATACAGAAAAATACTGATAATTTATTTTTAGAGTGGCATAAAGATGATTGAAATAAAATTTTGTTGCCCTTAAAAATTTCATCCTGGGCAGATCCTAATTACTCCACAGGCGGCTAGTGCATCAAAAAAGTGGGGGTGGGGTGGGGGTAAAAATGAGGAAAGGGGCCAGCATCTTTATTACTGCCTTTTTCTATTGCAACTATTCGACTACATTATTGATTTTTAATTTTTTCTGAATAAATGATCTCTAAAATATGACAAATACAGACACAAAAGTCAAGATGGATGACCACCGTCGACTCCATTTGTACGAAATGACATGAAAAAAAGACTATTTTTGGAATAATCAGCTTTAATTTTTGTGGAATAAATCAATCGACTGAGCAAAAAATTCTTTTTTCAACTGATTATTACTTAATAACTCTAAGAAGTGAGGGGGCAAGGTCTCTTTACTTTTGGAAGTGAGGAGGCCCTGTGTGAGTGCGAGCCGCCTATGGATTACTCAATAAGCCAATTAGGCCATGGCCTATGGCCACAACAATTTAGGGGCCTCCAAATATCTAAAATTGTGCTATTCATTGGCTAAAAATTTTTTATTCCACACGTAAGAATTGTAAAGCTTGAGTATAGGGGCCCAAAGAAGAATTTGGCCTCAGGCCCCGTGATGTCTTAATCCAACCCTGACCCTAAAATATTTCCTGTGCCCTGTTTTCCTTTAAGAAAAAACGAGGCACATTAAATATTTTTATGTGCCTTTAATGCTTGCTGGTAGTTTTAATGGAATTTAGAGGAAAGAAACCATTTAGTATGATTTTCCATCAAATATTGTTTAGTTTATGTATGTAAAATCATTATGAAAATGAATTTTATTGTTAAATTATTTATGCATAGGCTATTGGCATGGAAATCCCATCTCGGTGAACAACAGATCATCTATTGCCATGGTTTGCTGGATGTACATCAAGGACTAATCGTGACAACACAGATTGCATAGTGTAACTTGATTCGTGTAACTTAAGCTACAGATTCGGTACTGAGCCCACATGCCCCATACTTGTATCTGAATCAAGTTTCCCCAATATTCTGATGAGGAACCAAGAACATTAAGTCCGGAAAATAAGATCAAAAAGAAAGATTTTCCTGTCCATATTGATGGTTCATATTCCCTTTACAGCAATTCTAAAGTACTTTTGAAACATGTTTTTAAAAATAATAATAAAAAAAAAAAGAGTTTATAAGCCACCGGAGAATGTCAGATTGTCAGATACCCATTCTGACGTCACGAGTAAAATTCATAGTCCTGCAAACGTAATCGAAGAGGAGAAACTCCGTTTCTATTTCTCTCATCTCAGTCCTGCGCCTTACTACCTAATAAAACAAAATGAAATTTCAGTGCGGTCGCGGGAATATCGGATCTAGCAGGGTACAAAATATCACGTGACTACAACGCAACCGGAAAACGATTTAAGTGTGGGCGTGGCCTATTCTCGGTAAATATTATGGCGGGTAAGAAAATAAAAGCAGACAGCTTTTGAATCGCGTACTGTGAATCAAATACGAACAAAAATGATGGCGAGCAGCTGCAGGCTTTGGGCCTAGCTAGGCTGGTCCTAGTCAATTCATAGCAGCCCCCAATGAAGATCTATGGCCTTCTTAAAGCTATGGCCTTCTAAAGCCCTTACTCATTATAGCCTCCTCCGGTAAGTCATTCCATTTATTATTCACAACCTTACTAAAGTAGCAGTTTTTCCTAACCTCCAGGTTAGCCTGAGATTTAAGTAGCTTAAAACAATGGACCCCTTGTCCTGCTTTTCGAACAGAAATTTAACCCGTTAACATTATACATTTTAATAAATTAAAAAAATTGGATCATGTCCCCTGTGCTCAATATTAAAGCATTCTAAGCCTGGAATCATAATCTAAATTCGAAAGCCCATTCACTAACCCTGTTGCCCTCCTTTGAACCTTTTCCAATAAGTTAATTTCTTTTTAATATATGAGACCAAAACTGGATTGCATACTCCAAAAGTGGTTTTACTAATTTTCTATACAAGGGCAGAAGACTTTTTAGATTTGTTTCGAAATAGATTTATTGATAAACCAAAACATCCTATTGGCTTTGTTACTAGCTACTCTGCACTGTTGACTGAACTTGAAGTTCTGATTAATTAAGACATCCAGATCAGCAACACTTTCTGCCTGACTAATTTCTGATTCCTGTAAATGATAGTTTGTAGTACCCTTAATTTTTTTTTTTTTATTTATTGCCAGCACATATTAGAGTTCGTGTACTTGGTCTCACAGGACCCGTTTATGAACTCACGTCCAATATGACAGATAGTATAATACAGATGGACATAGAAGGACAGAATTTACATCACAGAGAAGGAAATTACACCCAGGGTCGGAGCAAACCTCGTTACCTTGGTAGTACCTTTATTTCCATATCCTAAATGTAGCACTTGACATTTCCCAACAGTTACTGCCATATCCCACTTATCTGCCCTCTTATTAATGTGGTAATAAAATAATTTAAATGTAATAAAGATTAAATTTAGTATGCCACGTGCAATGTTTTGAGTAAACAAGTGAATCATTCACTTTAAAATCAATAATTGATTTTCTTTAATTTGATGCTTAATTCTATTTCAGAATTTTAATTTCTGTTTATGTAACTCATTTTCGATTGTTTTTTTTTTTTTTTTTTTTACTGGGACAAATTTCTCTGTGGAATGAAAAAGTCAAATTTTAATTTATTTTTTAAAAAAAATAATTTACAATTCATCAGCACCACCAGAATAAAAAAAAATAATTAAATGAAAATAAAGTTAAATTTCATTCAAAATCAAAAATTATATTAGAAAAAGGAAGAACAATCTATTCTTGACATGTGTATTTTTTTTTTTTTTTTTGTTATTGAATACATTATGAAACTATAATTTGGTTTTATTTCTTGATTTATTTACATGTAAGGATTAAAAAGTAAACATAACATTGGAACTTTTGAATCTTTAGCAACAAATAATTATTTCAATGCATGCTCTGAAAAATGACACATATATTTTTTTAAAACTTGAAATCACTAAAGCAATCTAAATTTATCAGTCATTAAATTACAGCACACAATAATTAATATTTAATTTTTCATGGTTGAGCGGCAAGGGATCTGCTCCCATTGGTCCTGCCCCCCATGCCCTCTTTTCGTCCCGTAAGACTAGGCAAGCATTAGGAACTAACTCCACATCAGAATAATATAAAGAATAAAATAAATCTAATGAATAAAAAATCAGCAATTTTTAAGAATTTAATCTGCATCTTTTTAAGTAAATGAGGCACAAGTGTTACATATGTAGTGATATGTGTTTTATTTGAATGCAGCCTCTGGTATTTTAGCACAATGTTTGCATCCACTCTTTGCACTGTTCACACTGTGCCATTCGAAGTTTACACGAATTCATATCATCAGAAAACGATGGCATTCTGCATGTACAATATATTGGGCAAACAAATACCTTTTC
Source organism: Uloborus plumipes (assembly GCA_038373865.1). Classification (NCBI taxonomy): domain Eukaryota; kingdom Metazoa; phylum Arthropoda; class Arachnida; order Araneae; family Uloboridae; genus Uloborus; species Uloborus plumipes. Next base: position 27,700 of record JAXGGA010014007.1, read on the forward strand.
TTTTACATGGAGCATTCGTTTTGTAGTTTCTGGAAAGCTAGTAAAAAATCCTATTTTTAAACACACTTTTTATAAATGCTCTCTGATAGTGACTGGATCATAATTTATGTTGGAGGGATCTCTCCCCATTAAAAGTGACACTGCAAATGCAATTGCAAAAATCCCACAATCATTTGAAAATGCTTGTTGTTTCTGTACTGGTTTTACAGTGATCAAAATGGATTTTGAAGTGCTAAAAACAAGACTAGCAATTAGCCGCTCTAAATCAGGGCCTGGTTTAAGTCCAATTGAGTCATATACATTTACATGTGAATTTGAGATCACTTCTATTGTTACCCAGTGATTACTGTTTGTATGTAAAATCTGTACACCACAGGATTTTACTCTAAATGACAAGTTCTGTCCAAGCAGTGTATCTCGCAATCCGGGATCGTTCCACTGAGATTTTAATTTCTTTTGGGAAATTTTTTTACACTTTTTTAATATGAATGATAGTTTGAGATAATACTATATTTAGATCTTTTAATTGGGTAAAATTACTGTTGTCAAGCGCGAAAGCTTCACGCGGGTCAGCTAGTTTTATATAGTATATAGTGTGGCATGTACAAGATTTTCTATATCATCATTTCTGCATAGTAATATTTTATAACAACTTATACACTAAAGGCTGTTCTCAAATAGCTACTAAGTGAATTTAAACTTTTAAATGTTAAATAAAAAATAATTGTTATAAGTAATTGTAAAAAATGTTATAAAACTTAGTTAATATTCAGTTAACCAGACATTGGAAGTATTTGACTGAATAGTTAGTTTTTAGTATTCATATAAAACTGCTATTTGGTACATCCTTAATGCTTATTCAAATACTTCATTCATGGTTAGTAGTATTTCTTTCTTTCTTTTTAATTTTTTGAATCATAACGGTAAGTTCTTCCAGTAGTATTAGTTAGTTAAAATCAAGATACATTCATGTCACATTTAATGCATTGGACATGGGCCCCACCCAATATAGGGAGGACAAGAGGGGCTCCAGCCCCCCCCCCCCCCCATAGAAATGAGTACTTTCTTAATTTTAGTACAATATTTTCTGAAAAAATATAAAAAAAAATTCTTTTTCAGCCTGTAGTGAGTAAGTTATTAAAAATGCCAAATTTCAATGACTTTAATTACTTCACTAAAATTACTTTTTATGTTAAAAATATATGGCCAAACCTTGGGGAAAATACGTAATCCCCCCCCCCTCAAAATTTCGCATAGTGGCACCGGAGGTACATTGTAGGAGAGTCAGAGGAGACATGATCCAGTTGTTTAATTTTATCAAAATGAATGAAGTTTATGGATTGAATTTTTGTTTAGAAAGCAGAACAAGGGGACATTGTTTTAAGCTATTTAAATCTCAGGCTCACCTAGAGGTGAGGAAAAATTACTAATTTAGTAGGGTTGTGAGCACCTGGTACTCTGGTACAGCTTACCAGAGGAGGTTTTTACGAGTAAGGGAGTTGATAGTTTTTAGAAGACCATAGATCTTCATACAGCTATAAATTTACTAAGACCAGCCTAGCTGGGGATAGAACCTGTAGCTGTTCGTCTTCTTTTGTGTTTGTATATAATAATTTAAGAATTTATTATTTACTATTACTATTTTAAAACCTTTTCTACAAATTTGGCTTTTATAATTATTATTAATTTATTATTCTAATAATCATTAAGAACTTTCTCCTCGCCTAGTCTTACGGGACGAAAAGAGGGCATAGGGCAGGGCCAATGGGGACAGATTCCTTGGCTCTTTACCATAAAAAATTAAATAGCAATTTTTGTGTGCTGCAATTTAATGACTGCTAAATTTAGATTACTTAAGTGATTTCAAGTCACAAAAAAAAAGAAAAGAAAAAGAAAAAGGATGCGTAATTTATCAGAGCATTAAAATAATTATTTGTTGCTAAAGATTCAAAAGTTCCGCTGTTTATGTTTAGTGCTTATTAATCCTTTCATCCTAAATCAGGATGTGAAAAAATTAATGATTTTTTTGAAAAAATCAAAATAATTAGATTTTTTTAAATTTAAGTCTTTTTTTTTTATTTAAATCGATTTTTTATATTAAAAAAAAAAAAAAGCTTCAGAAACTTTCGAAACTGATTAGTTATACTTATGAATATTAGTAAGCATGAAATTGATATTGTTAAAACTTTCAAAACAAAATTTCATTTATTATATCACCAAAAAAATTTCATAACATTCAATGCAAACATTTTCAATACAAATGCATGTGATTTAAATCATAAGTATAATACAGATGACATAGTAACACACTGAAAAACATAAAAACAGAAGGAAATAAATAAATTGGACATTGCGACATGTCTTTTAATTAATATGCTCTTTTATTTATTTATTTTTACATTGAAAATATGATTTCTCGTAACTTTGAAAAACATGTTAGCAGTTTCCTGCAAATTTCTCTATTTCAACATTGCTTAACTATCCTTTACATTGAAAAGTGTTCTATGAGATAAAAATCAAAAGATACACAACCATCTTTTAGTGTAGTGCCTTTTAACTTCCTTATTAATTTCAACAACAAAAAAAAAACTAATAATAATCCCGAATATAATTAAAAAGTCTCCATTGAACTAAAAATATGAATAGATAGAAGTATTAAAGTGAGAGAAAACCATAAGGACAAAAATCAATTTTAGGAAGAAAAGTTATGCTGACTAAGCAAACGGCAGAATTTATGAAAATCAAAAAATCAAGAAGATTTCTAGGCTTAAGTTGAAAAATGATTTAAATCAATGATTTTTTTTTTAAAATCATTTGATTTAAATCACTGGTTCAAATCAATTGATTTAAATCATTGACACCTGCCTAAATGACCCTGCCTAAATGAATCAAGAAATAAAACCAAATTGTTATTCCATAATGTATTCGATAAAAAAAAAAGAATACAAGTCGAGAATAGCTTGTCATTTTTTTCTTTTCTTTTTTTAATATAATTTTTGATATTCAATGCAGTTCCAACTTTATTTTCCTTTATTTATTTATTGTTTTAAATTCTGGTATGGTGATGAATTTTATTTATTGATTTTTTTTAAGTAAATTAAAATTTAACTTCTCTATTACACAGAACAATTTTCTCGAGTAAAAAAAAACGATTGAAAATGAGCAAAATAAACCGCAATTAAAATTCTGAAACAAAATAAAGTTACGAAAAAGAACAGAAAAATCAATTTTGGATTTTCATGTGAAAGACACTCCTCGTTTTCGTAAAACATTGCATCTGGCATTCTTAATTATCCCTAATTTCGTCTTTATTATATTTAAATTATTTTGTTGCAGACATATTCAAATCCACACTACGCGATTCAAAAGCCGTCTGCTATTATTTCCTTTAAGCCACGCCCACACTGAAATCGTCTTCCGGTTGCCGTGTAGTCACGTGATATTTTGTACCCTGCTAGATCCGATATTCCCGCGACCTTTCAGTGCTTGTTTTTGTTTATTATTTAGATTTTGGCTTTGATTTTTGACTCTTCCTGGTGTCTCTTTTGAAGAAGCTAAGTCAAGCAACATATAAGATAGTAAAGACTGCAACAGAAATATTTCAATGGCCTCTGTGGATGAAACTGTATATAAGTTAAAAGAGTTCGGCATATTAAATGTAAGATACATGTGTTTGTTTCTTTTTCTTTATATGCACGTGGTTTTGTTTTCATTTCAAAAACTCTCGCCAGAATTTTTGCTAATGTAAATTTTGTGGATGAAAAACAAAATTATTGAGTTCTAGACATTCGCTTTATTCTTTCTTTGCCATGAAACTTGTATGAGCTTAATCATTAGCTCTGTTTTATCCTCTACTCTGTTTTTACTTCCATAACTATTGCGGAAATTGACTGATACAGTCCATCTCAGTGCCATATTATTATTTTTTTCTGGAAGCGCTCTTGTTTGAAATTTTGGTGAACGTTAAAATGTAAAATAATCTTTATGTACGAAAGTTAAATTACCTTAGTATTGTATCAATGTTACACTTCTGTAATATTTCAAGCATTTATTTTCATGAAATTTTGTATGATTAGATAAATGTTGTAAAAATGTCCTTAGTTTTATTTTTGCAATATGATAACTTAATATGCTTTGGTACATAAGAAGTATTTTATTGAATATGGTATTGCTTTTCTCTACAAAATAAATTATAACACCAGGTTAGGATTCACAACATTAGGTTAATATGAAAAATAAAAGTTGTAGAGGAGGTACAGAACAGTTTTTGCCCCCCAAAAAAGTTAGAATAGGATAAAAAGTTAGGAAATCATCATAGTAAGGGGTCTTTAAAGATTGAAAAAAAAATAATAATAATAAACTGGCTAGAAGTCAGTCAAACAGAAAAGTGGAAACTTCCGATTCAGGTCTTATGTTAATTGTTTTTGTTATTATTATTTCATTTTTAACATTGAGCATTCATAACAGATTTGTTATACGTGCATTGTAGAATCTTTTTTTTTTTGTTAAATGCTGTAGTAAATGCCAATGTAATTGAAAATTTTATTTAATCTTATTCACTTAGGAAGGTGCAACAGAAGCCAGATATGACACAAAAACAAAAACACTAGATGATCTGAAAGAAGTAAATATTTTTTGTTAGAAATAATAAATCATTGTATTATTTTATGTTTGTATTTGCCTATGAATTTGATAACTCAAAGATGATAAACATATAACTCAAATGTATTGCATTGTATTTATTTTTGTCTATTGTCCTTATTGAAATTGAGCAAATAGAGTTTTCTTTTGTATTTAATGTGTATTATGCGGAATTTTTTAGCATTATATTCGTATTAGTGCTTATTTTTTATCGTGTTAAAAACAAATAAAAATATAAATTTAAACATGCCTTGACATTATTGTTAATTTTTAAACAGAATTTAGAAATGAAGATAATAGAAATAGACAAGGAAAAATATGAAATGGAGTTTGATTTAATTGGTATTGGAGCACCAATTGCAAATGCTATTAGAAGAATACTCATTGCTGAAGTAAGTCATAAATTACTTGCTAGTTTTCATTAAAAGAAATTTTGTTTTTCTGCTGCCTATGTTTGTTTCCTTTGCTTTGTAAACTACTGAAATTTATAATATTTTGTTGTAACATCTTGATTTTGAACAAACTGAATCCATTTTTAAATGTGATGGCGGGGGGGGGGGGGGTGGACTTCCCAAAAAGAGGTATTTTTGTAGTTTTTTACAGATTTTTGAAGGAAAAAAAATAGTGAACTCATGCAGAAAAACATTACAGAACCTAACTCTTGCTATATGTAGATCAATACATTTTCTCATTTTTTGGAGAAAAAGAAAAGTTTTCACAAATGTGCCATAGTTTTTTTGTTTTTTAACAATTTTTTTAAATGAGAACAAGATTTATCCTCCGCACAGCTTTGGTCAAAAGAAGCCTTAATTTTTTCCTACACAGTGACTTTGGTCCAAGCACGATACCCGGTTTCTTACAGTGACCTCACATGTTTTGCTTCTGTATTAAAAAAGAAAAGTTTTTATCGTTTTTTGCGGTCATTAAACGAAAATAAAGAATAAAATAAAAAAATTTAATACTGAAAGGTAAAGACTAATAAATAAATATAAATGGTCATGTTTATCAACTCACGAC
>JAXGGA010014008.1:0-33357 GCA_038373865.1 Uloborus plumipes
TAAAATTGAATCTGAATTAAATAATTTAATAAAAAATATTCAATGCTCTGCCAAATTACAAACTCAACTTCAATCCAAAGAAATATGTGGTGAGCGTTTTTACCACAAATACACACGACTTTATAATTATCAACCTAAGATTGTTTTTAGATAGTTTTGTACTTAAGTATGAAAAATATCCAAAATATTTAGGCTTTACAGGGATCGTCTTAGAGACTGGATGTAGTTCGTCTCAGCAGTAATTTTTTTTAGCATATTCGAATTAACAAGGTTTGACTGTACTTTAAGATGTATTAACCACGACAAATTTGTAGCCACATTTGCTTCAATAGAAAAACAGAAAATTGTGAATGTTCTTTTTTACAAATGAACAATTTTGTTGAATACTTTAATGCTACGCATTAGAAACAAAGCATTTTTTTAATTAGCTGTTCAAAAAACTGCTGAAATAATTACTTTTCAAAAAATAGAATATTGTAAAGATAGTATTTTTCCCACTTGATAGTCTGCTTATACTTCAAGTTCAAATCGAAACTTAGTACTTAATTTCAGTTATTTTTCCCGACAAATATTACTATTTTATTGAAGAATGAAGGAAAGAGGTTCTTCCAAAAATACCTGGGACAAACTATTATTACTAATTGTATGTCATCAGGAATGATAAGGATTGTATATCATGGGAGAACATACAATAGAAATGAAACTAACTTTTTGCTCAGCTCCTTGTTTTTTTACATCATTTCCATTTTTTTCTTCTGGTATAGAGAAAACTGGTATATTTTCTGCTAAAAAATACATAAAAAGTTCAATAAATAAAATTGTCACTTTAAGAAGATTCATTAAGTTGAGATTTCAATATACAATAATCTTTCTAAACGAACCACCTTAGATTAGCACAACAGAGCAGGAATGAGCTTAATCTTAAAATAGTCTTTCAAAACCAATACCATTATTGGATAAAACATTTTTTAAAATTCTATCTAGTCTTTTCCATTTTTTCTCAAGCGATGCAGCTTTTTCCCACCATTGTATTTTTATACATATGGAATTGGAGGACAGCTTTAGGGGCATTTTTTTAAAGATTGCTTTAGCTACAAGAAAAAATTATATATTTTTAAGATAGGACTAAAAATTATTGGAAAATGTACAGACAGTTATGAATTTCAAACCATTTCCTCAAAACTAAGAATTTTTAAGAGCAGAATAAGCTCCAGTTTTGAAATCTTCTGCAAGAAGAAATAAAAATTTCAATATTATAATTTTTCTGTTTAAAACTTCAACCTTAAAGCTGTAAATCTAAATTATTTTTTATTAAAATGGATTTTTAAAAATTAAATAAAATAATTACGTGATTCATTTGAAACTGATACTTTTGATGAACTGGAATCTGGAAAGCTAGATGTTTCATTACTTGAGCTAGATATGCTGTTACTTTGTGCATTTTTCAATTTGGGTTCTTGCTTTTTTCCTCCCTTTTCATAAGAAGTTTCATCACCTAGTAACCGAAGAAATGAAAATATGGATTGCAAATTATTTACATTTTAGAAACAGAAACACATGCAAATTTTGTCACCATTTAAAAAAAAGAACTAGTTTCAAACTAGAACTTAAGAACATATACATGTATGTAGGGTTGTTGCAGCAAAATTAAAGAAAAGAACATTAAATAACAACTAATGATATAAATAAATTTCTAAGTTCTTCATTTTGACAAAAATACTTTACTCAAGTATTTTTTGCAAAATGAAGCCACAATGCAATAGCTAACTTTTAAAGTTTACTATAATTTATCAACACAATACATTTACACTACAAAATAAGAATAATTTCACAATATGGGATCAAATTCTTGCCTATTTATACCATTTTTACTAAACAAAAGACTCTCCAACCTAGCCTATATGTAACTCTGGACAAGATATGGAAGCTGCCCAACTGGACGATTGCACTGCACTAAATATTTTTAATTGTGTTGAACAAGTAAGCAAAGATTATTGTGAAAAACAAAATTTATACATTAAGAAAAAATTTGAAAAATTAAAGCAATAGCAGATACAAAATCAATTTTTAAATAAACAAAATACCGTTATCTTTAGAAGAGTTCTTCTCCGAATTACTTTCTAGCAGAATGCCAGATGCTTCAATAATATCTGCTAATAAATTTCTTTTACACTGGGCTTCAGCAGACTATTAAAAAATAAACATCAGTTAAAATATGTATTAGTTTCAACAGTATAAAATATTAAAAATAAATTATGAACAAGACATACATTTTCAATAATTTTAGCATTTGAATTTTCTGGCTGTGTGACTCCATCTTGCTGAGAAGCTTTGCTAATGGCAGGATTTGACAGAAGACTGGATTCAGGAATTTTGATAGTAGTAGCAGAAACCACTGGTGACAATGGTCGAGCTGGAGCTATTGTTTTAGGAGCTATTTTGGCACCAGGCCTCTTTTCTTGCTTTTGAGCCATATTCACAGCTTCATGCTAGAAGTTTAAAAGTAACTAAAATTTCTTCATCCACTACCACTCAAGTTTCTTACACATTGTATACATACCTACTTTGAACAATAAAATGCCAATCTTAATAGCTAAATACAAATAAATATTATTTCAGTTTGCATTTGATATTTGCATACAGTAAAACCCCTCGATATGACAATGCTTAAAAGGTTCCAAACCAACTATCATTACAGGTGAAAATATCATCACATCAAGATATGCATTTCATTTAAAAAAACAAATTATAGCTGGTTTGATTTGAATGCGAGTGTTATTGGTGCATCAAGTCCCTAAAAGAACTGGTCTAATCAAGCCCAGAACGCAAAACCTCTTTAAAAAACACACGTATACTAGAATGAAAAAAGGCATACAGGATATTTGGCAGGACATCATCTGATATACGAAGAAAAACATTGTGAGACACACAAGAGAAACGAGGTGCTCTGGTATTTGTCATACCAAGTAAAAACTGGAAAAAGCGATGAAGTTTAACATTTTGCACAAACAATCACTAATCAGTAAAGAGAATTTTATAGCAAGAAAAAAAAAATGCTTGTTATTTTTCTCTGTGCTTGAATTACCCTTAGTACAGTAAATAAACTTTTCTTGAGAAAAACATGAAGTTTTAAAACTGAAGTTTATTTTTAAATTGAAGGGCAATTTATGTTACATTATTTACAGATTCATGAGGTTTAAATCATATGTTTGTAAAAGGGTTTATTGCTGCATAATATTTTTGTAACAAGGTTTTACTGCATAATTATTTTTTTCCCACATAAAAAAGCACTATATTAATAATTTGAATACTTACAAGAACATCGCTTGGCAACCTAGGCAATGTTGTTGTTGAACTCATTATAACTGCACCTTGAGTTCTTGGCCACATCTGGGCCTTGTGAACAACAATTACATTTGGTTTAGCAGCAGCAGAAACTCTCATAGAAGATGAATTGTTTAATGTCCCAGCGGGCAAAGTTACTCGTAGAGCAGTTGACGATAAATTAGATGCAAGGCCTAATGCTGATATTGTAGAGGGTGAAATGGCACAAGGAAGACGTGAGCCGACAGGCTGTGAAATATTGACAATTCGGGCACTTCTTACCATTCCTAAATGATGAAATTAATACAAATTAGATAATTTATGTTATTCAGTTATATTCAGTTTTGAGATTCAGCAATGTTCCTTATAACAAGTTCATCTACAGATTTACTCAAACTGTGTCATGTTTTACATAAGTAAAAAAAGTGTAATAGGTGTGATGTCATTATTCTCAAAAATCTTAGCTTCAAATGTAGTCAACTTAATCAAGGAATACAAAAGTAGCCACTAGTAGTGCTAACAGCTAGCATTATGCAAAACATTTTCGATGACCACAGCTCACTTTGTGGGACCATATGCCACTTTGAAACTTAGCACACCATCACTAAACCTTTTATTTACTGGTTGAAATCTCTCAGAATATTTATTCTTACATGCAAACAACTGCAGCAAAATATTATTGTTCAAAGATGACTTTTGCATCAGCAGTTTTTGTGTTAAATTAGATACATCTTTTTGAGCAAATAACTATGATTTGGAACTGACACATCCTACTTATGACAGTTATTTATAGTAATTATTTCACTCAAAATGGTAGAAGCTGACATCGTGTTTTTATTAATTGGGGTTGTAGTAAGTCACTAACGTGCCAATCTTTATTTTGACACTTCATTTGAACCAACCCAATAGATAAATTCAGTGCATTTAAGATCATATTTAATATTTTAAGTTAATATTTATTTTTCAGTGAAATCTTTTTACTAATTTATTTATTATAATTAAGAAAAACAAAGTTCCAGATTTTCAAAGAAAAAAGTATACATTGTAATTATTAGACTTACAAGCAGTTAAATAAAACCATGAAATTGAAACTTACCTCCATCATTCCTATACTGAATAGTTTGAGTATTTGAAGTGTTGAGCTTTAAATGACTGTGGCTTATTCCAACTGCAGTTGATTTGGGTAACAGTTGAGGGTTAGTTTTACCGCTTTCACTTTGTACTGGTGCAGTCGTCTTTGTTTGAAGAGGTGAACAAGTAGTTGAAGACACATTAAATATTACAGGAGCTAAACTCTTGGTACCACTCTTAGATGTTGAAGAGAAAAAGGACCTTGCCATATATTGTGATCCATGAGGCGAAGTCTTAGGAAAGCTTTTAGCTACAGTCGTTAATTTTGTATTCGATTGCTGGTTTGAAACACTTTGAGACTCCAACTTAGAATTTGATTTTGAAACAGAAACAGATGTCTTTGAAACAAGAGATTCACTAACACTGGGGGAAGAAAATTGAGAAGTCTGATTTTCTGTAACTGCAGGAGTAGAAAAAACAGTAGAAGTCTTTTTTGTAAATAAACCAGGAGCATTGTCTTGTTTAACTTTCATGTTTGTAGATTTTGGTGATATTGTCCTTTGACTGATCTGAGGCTGGGAATTTAGTTTTAAGCCCAAGGGAGATGGTAAACTTTGTCTCGTATGACTTGTATTTTTCGGTCTAATTTGAGTTAAAAATTTATTGCTTGGTGATGGTGCAACAGCTGGAGATGACACTGGTAAATGTTCAGTAGACACAGGTGAAGTTGCTAAAAGTATGAAAGACAATATTAAATTGATTTTCAATATTAATTTAACTTTCATATCATACTTTACAGCAATATTGCAGCCACAGGTTCCAGTTAAAATATGAAAGCACAAGAGACATTCAAAAACACAAAACAATGCCAGAAAACTGAGACAAAATATTAATACATAACACATAAGGATTTTCTGATGGCAAAGTTTCCTCATAACAATATAATTAAATCTTTGCCTTTTTTTATCATGTGAAAATCATATCAAAGGTTAGTCAAAAAAAAAAACATTAATTAACACGTTCAATACTGACCTCGTAACAATGGTAACCACCATCGGGCTGAAAAAATTTTTGTTGTCTAACTTACCGATTCCACTCCATTTTTAATGTAGATAAAGGGAAAAAAATTTAAAAATGTTTTTTAAATATTCAATTGTGAAAATTTAAAGTTCTCCCCCAAGAGGACAGCCGCCCACTACGTGAACCTGTTGCCATCCTTCCAAGAATTCATGCGCTCCCAACGTGTTAAAACCTTAACACCACCAATAAGCATATTGTATAAAGATAAAAATCATGACATAGAAAATTTCAATTCAAGAAATCTACACTTTCTAGGGAAAAGTGCCAATTCTACTTCATGTCACAGCATTTTGCGTGTATTTTATTATAAAAATGTGTATGATATTCTCAAGAAGAGAATTTGAAACTGCTCTGAAAAGAAATATGCTACACAGAATTATCATTGGTATTTTGTAGAGAAATCACTGTATTTGTAGTCATAATTATTAAATTACCAAAATATTTTTTATTGATTACTACATGTAATAATGTAGAAATCAAATGAAAAAAGTTTGGCAATGCATGGTATTAAAATAATTCAACAGATTTTTTTCCCTTGTCTATAAGTCATAAAAGAAAAATATTGAAATTAATAAAAACATAAATAAGCAAATAAATATTGCTTTCAAAAATACATGCATAAAAGTTATTGAATGTCTTTCATACAAAACATCACATGTAAAATGACATACAACATGTCCATTTCCAGTCTAATACATAACAATGCAAAAATTCCAAATATATCTCCTAGTACATATCATAATTTTGGATGTTCTAGCACAGTTCCTCATATTGCAAATAATAAATACATCAATTACTTTGCTAGTGATTTGATATTAATTAAAAGGTTAAAATAAAACAACTGAATAATAAAAATAAACATCTTGTGGGCTTACCTGCATGATTGTATTATTCTACGCTGATCACCACTTTATACCATTTAATTTAGTAAAAAAATAAAACATTTAACGGTTCTCAGTACATTTCAGCCCCAACTTCCCAACCTCTGTTCTATACAATGAATGCACTTCGAGAGTATCAGTTGGAAAAAACTAAACTGTACATCATTAGCATGCAAGGCAAGAATAAAGATATAATAAGAAAGTGAAAAAAGAAGTTTTTAAATTAGAACAGTCAAAAGGCAAATTAAATATGAGAAAGGAAACAAAGAAGAGAGACAGTAGCTTACTTTGAAGCAGACCAGGCTTTGAACTTTTCAAAAACCAGTTGCCATCTAAAGTATCATCTGATCTCATACTTTCAGAAAAGTTTTCGTGCAATATAATACTGCAATTTTCTCTCCCTCCACATACTGAAAAATCCCACTAACAGTTGACATTCAACCCCATATAAAACATTTCATTAAATAGAGCTACTTATCTATAGTTGAACATCAAAATATATTGAATACAAGAATAAAAATTCTAATGAAGTTGTTGAAGAAAATGATAACTTAACTACTAATATACACCATTAATTAGCAAATATGTCACTTAACTATATGCCACAAGAAATTGTAAAGCTAATGGTCTTTCAAGTTAGTATACCTATGATAACTCATATTTTCAAATTAATGTTTAATACCAATTTCAACAAAAAGTAACATTTGTTGGAATTAGGTCTCAAAAAAATAATGCCAAAAATATATATCACAGAAATTCAAAACTATTGAGCAGAACTTCAACGGTACTCTTTTTTTTTTTTTTTCCCACTCATAAATCAGTTTCCAATTTCATGTAAAATATTATTTTTGTTAAATGACAGTTTATTGTAGCAACATATTTAAGTCAAACATTTGAAGTAAAAATTACTTTCATTTCAATTAAAAGTACAAGAAAATAATTTTTTTAAATGTAGAAATACAAGCGCATTGAAAAGAAATAAAGGATATATTATATTTTAATCCATTTTTTTTCTGGTATATATGATATATACAAAAATGTATTGAATTCGAGGAAATTTGAGTTTTTTTTTAGTTTTAAATAAATTTTTTTTAGTCTTAAATTAGTTTTAATTTTTTTAGTTTTAAATAAACGAGCATGAATTTGCTCGTTTTGAGGTGAGCTGATTACATTTTGACCATTTTTGGAAATTGTCAGTGTGTATCTGTATGTCTGTGAGCAGTTTTTTTTTTTTTCTTTGTCGATGCTCTAGAACAAAACTATTACTCTAGTATAAAGCTGGTCTGCATTAGAGTTTGGCACAAATTCCTCTAAGATGGGGTGGAGCAATCAAGAGTATTCTTTGCAGTGGGTGACTGCTATATCTCAGGTAGTAATGGGCGAAATTAAACAAAAATGAGTCCATAGACTCCATAGAGTGCAAGTACTGATTAATTTTTGGGGTCAATATCTACAAGGGAGGATAAGAAACCACACATTATTTTCATTATTTGTGCCTGCTACATCTCGAGAAGTAATAAACGGAATTTTAAAAAAGCTGATTGAAATGTAGACCTCAGAGGGTGCAAGAATTGATTCAACTTTGGCGCAAAATTTAGTGTTTTTTTCAAAATGAGTCATGAAAGAAAAGATTCACTATGATCCAAAACTTTTGGTGTCCAAGTTTGGCACCTAGAGTCTAAAATCTAGGCATCAAATCAATATTTTTGGTGGCAAAATGCGACGAAGGGCTGCTTATTTTGAACACTGAATTTCCTGGTAATTGCTCTAAGGGTGCTGATTTTTGTCATCTTTTCTGCTTCATTAAATCAATGATGTGAAAGATAAACCCCATTGAAATGTCATTTTCACACAATTTCATTGTGGGCAAAGCATGGCAAAACTCTCCATGATTCAAATTTTTATAGTCTTTATATTTTTGACCATTTTTTTTTTTTTTTTTTTTTTCAATTCTAGAGATTCTGAAATTTAACACTATTGCCTACTGTATTTCCCACATAAATCAAAATAGGGAAGATAATAAAAGTTTTAAACAAATTGAGTAAAAAGAAAAAAGTACCATAATGCACGACATTAGCCAGACGTGCTATTTTAAAGAAGGTTGACCACTATGCCAGAAAATTCAAATTTTTCGGTACGCCAGATATTTTGGGGTTCATTTTGCAACTAAAAAAACTTAATTTCAATGCTCAGTTTCAGTCACAAAGCAAACCACAATAGGAGAAAAATTGATAAGAGAACAATAGTTAGTAAATAAAGAAAGGGAGTTTACTGATATGCATTCCTTGATATATATTATAATTCTACAAATGCACAATAGGTAAAACTAGCTTCAAAATAAGCTTAGGAATAATTTTGCACGGTATTATCTTTCAAATGAAAGAAGTAACAAGTGTTCAAAGTAAATTGAAGGGAACTAACGATAAATAATACCATCTATCCTAATAATAGTTAGAGTAAAAATGAGTCAAGTTTGAGTGATATAGAAAGAGAGAAAAGTGATTGAGAGGAATAATTTTTTATAAGACTGAAAAATTTGTTTTGAAATATTTAAAGAAATATTTAAACCAAAAATCAGCAAAAAATTAATATTTAATTATTTCTAATGTAGGTCATTTGCTACAACTTTAGCTATATCCCAACGAAATGATTGATTCAGAAACAATCATTGTACTTATGATTCATTTATAATTTGACACATAACCTATTTTAAATTTCTTTTACATGATATGCATTTTATTTATTGTATAGATATGTAAAACTTTTTATGGAATTACAAAATATTTTTATTTTAGAATTACAAATATTTGCTTGATTCTAATCTTTTTTTTATGAACTTACTTGTAATCAATTAGGTTTCTCTTTCCAAAATAGTAAAAATGTTATGCTTAATTATTATTTTAACAAAATTAAGTATTTTATTAATATTAATAAATAGTGTACAGAACTGAAATTTTTAATATTAAACATATATGTATTACATTAAATTAAATATATTTTTCAAACCTTGTTTCTGCTGGCATGACAGAGAAGATTAGGCTAGAGTTACTTAAAACCTGGTGATCCCTAAATTTTGTAGCAAGCTGGCAGATATGGGGGGTTATATGGTTTGCTACAATATATCTTATGCTGAACAAAAGTAGCGGACACTACTATACACCACAGAGTTTTTTTAAAAGGCACACAGGAGAGACATGATGACTTTATGAAGTTATACTTAATGCAGAAAGCACAAGTTTATTTTTAACAAAAAGAATGAAATAAAATACACAGGAACAAATGGCAACAGTCATTCAAAATTGAGCTTTAAAATACAAAACAATTTTTATATTTAGTGTCTTACTTGGAGTTGAAACAGGCGATGGGAGAACTGCAGGGCTTTTCGTACTTATAGATGGTGATGTCTTTTGTGTGGTTTTCATTTCACATGAGGTTTTTCCAAGCTCAGAGGCTGATACATGATCTTCGACAGAGACAGTAGGTGTCGGAGAATGTGCCATAGGTCGACTTGCCATCAAATTAGAAGCCAATTGATCAAAACTTGAAAATGTTGTAACAGTAGATGCTGATTTTAGCATTATATGCTGTAAAGCGGAATAATAAGAGTACAGCAAAGCAAAAATTCCATTTTGAATATCAGGTTCTTATTTTTTTTTAAAAAAAAAACATTTTTAGAGAAATCAATGTATTGAACAGTGTGCCAGAGATAGACTAGTAAATACTGTACCGTTTCAAATTAAGTAATTATTTCTAGACAGAAAAAACACTGAACACAGCAGCGGTGATTGTGAGTTCATAAAAAAATACCTGAAAGTTTTAAAGAGAAAATGCTTGTGTGTGGGGGAGGGGGGAGGTTATCAAGGCCCCTATTACTTAAGCCCATCTAATTTTATAATTATACACACATTGTAATTAATTTCCTTTCATAAACAAACACATTTAAATTAGAGCTTCATTTTTTAACTGTTTGACATTTTGATTTTTATAAGACACAGAATTTCACTCAAGAATTTTTAAATTATGGTTTTTTAATACAAATAAAAATATATTTCATTTATTTAACTCCTAACTAAAGGTAATAAGCATCAAAAATGAGAAAAATTCGATTCTTATATTGGATGCAAATCGATTGCATTTTTTAAATAAAGGCATCAAAATTAAAAAAGGTGCAAATAAAACAATTTATTAAAGTAAAAAAATATAATGGCATCTGAACATTTCTATTTGATGAATATTATTAATAATTATCGGAAAAATCATCGAAAGTTCGAAAAAAAAATTCCGGAGGTGGGAAGATAAAAGCATAATTAAAATTACTTTATTTCCGGTATTTTCGAGCATGAAAATACCAGAATCAATCATGAAAATACCGGAAATCCGGTAAAATACCGGAAAACAATCACCCCTGACATAGATAATATTGCCTTTACAACAAACATAAAAGCAGTTTCACACGATATTCAGAATTTGAGCATTGTATAATCCAGATTGTATAATCCTCAAAAATTTAAAGAAGTTTATGGATTATAAGAACAATTTGCCAAAATTTGCTTCTAATACTACAGCAGTTTAAAAGCAAGAATTCTTTTTTTTAGAAAACAAAAAAGGCTCCTAAACATACACAATAGTTCATCAGAAACCAACATAAACAGTGGTTCCACTCAATAGTCCACTTTGGAAGCAATGCAAACAAAGGTATAATAATATTAAACATTCTTAACAGTTTTAACTTCTTACAAATTTTGTTAATAACTTATAATTATTATAAATATGCTCTTATCCCCCAAAAAGTAATTTATCAAATCTCAAGAAAACCACGATCAACTGAACACGTATGGAACAATAGCATGAAAAGAAACTGACATCTAAAAAGGGCCAAAGATACTTTCCCTTTGTTCCCAGAAGCCTGCAATACTTTTTTTTAACATAAAAAATATGCATGTTGATATTTGAGTCTGGTAAGCTGTAACTTGCCCATTGATTAGGTAATATGTAGATTAATTCTGACAGTTCATTTAATTATTCCTGCAGGCAATCTAAATAATTTACACAAAAACTGTTTTTGAGCTTTAATGATAGTATGCAATAAAGATGGCCACAATTGAACAGTTTTTCAAAATTTTCCTATTTTAATGATTTTGCGGACTTATGAACCAAATCTGGATTTCTTTTATTTTGTTAATTTCCTAATTCTTAGCTATCCTCTAAAGGAAACAAATGTGATCATGCAATCATAATTAATGCATGGAAAATACAGGAAAACTTCTCAGTTGAAAGCTAAGAATTTCTAATTTTGGCATAGCTTTTAAAACTTGAACTCTTTTATAGATAACTAGCAAAAATACCCACCATTGCTGGGTCAGTAATATTGAGAAACAATTTATATACTCAACCTTTGTTTTTTTTTCCCTGAAATGAAAGAACTCAAAACACACCGCTTTGACAAATTTTTGCGTAACTGTTTTGGGATACCTAGGATAATTTTGCTCCCCTCCTTACTTTATGAAAATACATTAAGCATTATTATGTCACTAATTTTTGTCACAGAGAATTGGAAATCAATTGTTGAGATACTATTGCTGACCATAAAATGACGTTAAAAGTTTTTATCCTAAATGATTTCGAAATTAATAGGGAACATTTAGCAATTATTTATGCAAAAATGCAAATTAATCGTAATTTTAGTCTTGTTTAAGGGTTTTATTAATTTAGTATGTGGGTTACTTTACTTTTTGACATAATTTTAAAAAGGTTTTTAATGGATACATACGGAATCGGAAAACAAAAGAAAAAAAATACGTAATAATACTTTACTTTTTACACGACATAACCAAAATAAAACAATTATTATCTGATATTTATCGACTGCGGCAAAATCTCAATCATCGATATAATACTCCAACTTTTCAAATGTGGGAGTATTATATCGATGATTGAGATTTTGCCGCCAGTCGATAAATATCAGATAATAATTGTTTTATTTTGGTTATGTCGTGTAAAAAGTAAAGTATTATTACGTAGTCTTTGGCACAAAAACTGGCGTCAGTTGAAAAAATCGAGGAGAATCTCAGTTATTGAAATCTTGCAGCAAATTTGGCAAAATTCCAGTTCAATCGGATACTAAGAAACTGCCCTATTGTAAGTACCCAGAGAAAGTGACCAATCAACGCAAAAATATTTAAGAAATACCGTTAAGTTGTATTTAAAGCTCCATCAAATTGGAAAATAATGAACCTAATCCAGTTGCCAATCTCTTCAAGCGATTACGTTACCGATACTCTAAAACACATATTTACAAAACTCGAGAAAATAATTGATGCAGTGAACAATCTACTAATAAAGGAGTACAATTTATTCTACAAAATAATATTTGCACGTTTCAAAGCACAATAAAAAACACATTGTCTTAATGATAAATATTCTACTTACAACTAAGACTACAAAATGTTTTAAAATACAAATCATAGTAAAAGCTCGTTTGCCTGCTGGCGCGCATTCGTTTCCAATGTCTATGTAAAAGCCTTTATATTAACCATGAAGCTGGAAAAAAATTACTTTTTGATTTGACTTGAGAAAAGCATTGAACATTTAATGCGAAAAGCGGAAATGATACACGCAGTTCTACCTATCAACAGGGAGTTGAGATGATGCACTAAATACTGAATTAGTTTGCTAGAAGCCTTCGCGGATTTATGCGAAAAATGTACCTTGGAATGAAAAAGCGCTACCAATCGAACTTTTTCGAATATCGTTATAAATTATAGCCTATATGTTATTCTGATGCATAAGCTACATTATGGTAAAAGTTTCATTAAAATCCGTTCAGTAGTTTTTGCGTGAAAGAGGAACAAACATCCATCCAAACATCCAAACTTTCGCATTTATAATAGTATTAAGATTCTAAACGTTAAAGTTATGTTTAATAACTAAAAAAATGAGGGGTTTTTCTATTTTTTTCATGTTGATAAATAATCTGTAGTTTTATCTCACAAATGATTTTTCTTTTTACTGCAGAATTTTTTTTACTTCCTTTAAAATTGCTTTTTGGACCTCATGAAGTGAAAATTACTAACTGTAAATGCAAATCCGAAAAAGATTTTTTTTTCCAAAATAATTTCCTTTTATTATTTCGTATCTCAAATGACCAGCTCTGATATAGTAGCTAATTTAACACTCAAAATAATAATAAAACTAATTCTAACTGATTAGTAAAAATTTTATTAAGTAAATCTGCTATTTTACATTTATGAACTTTTAAAATAGGACGATGCAGTGAACAGGGCTGATAAAGTTAATACCAATGAAATTTGGATCAACAAAATTAGATTTTTACATAAAATAGTGATATCATTTACAACAGAAAAAAAAAAAGTAATTCAAAATCAATACCTTGGGAGCTTTGAGTGGTGAAACTGTAGAAGAAATACATGTAACAGCAGAAGGTACTGTTTTCACCGTAGTACACTCCGAAAAAGATGATGGCAAAGGCGAACTTAGGTCAGGCGAACAAAAACTCTCAGGCATAAGTGGAGCTAATGGCGGAGTATATGATTTTTCATGAAACATTGAATTGGTACTTTCACTTGGGCATAAGCTGTTTACATATTGACAATCTAATGAACTTATTTTCTGAGGTACACCATCAGGTGGATCAGGAGGTTCTTTTCTTTTGCGACTAGACATAGTTTCAACACCAGGGCGCACTAAAAACAGAAATATCCCAAAAATGATTAAAATTCCATTTTCTAAATCAACAATGAAATGAAATTTAATGAAAACGAACAAAGAAAACGCCTTACATTCTCTTGATCCTGTTTTTCCTGGTAGAGGCAAAGTGGCATTTTTGACAGCTTGTGCATTAGCAGCTGAATTAGCCAAAGCGGTAAATACTGTCTGAGGAACAAGTCTTGGCATAAGAGGAACTAGTCGCCTGCCCTCAATTGCCCATTCAGTTAGTGTATTTGGACCATACAGCCTGAAATGTAATTTCCAAAACTTGAAATACTTTCATTAAATTTACAGAGAGCATGTATATATTTATAGCAATATTAATAAGAAAAACTATAATACACCATAAGTCTTTTTTTTTTTTCCTTCAAAGCTATTATACAAAAGAAATACTAAGTTTCAAAACATAAAATATTTGAATAAAATAAATAAAAAGTACTACTACAATTGCCAACCTTAGAGAAGCAATTTAAGCAGCATGTGCACATGCAGTGACTTGAGGAGTATTTTTAAACTTCGCGAAGCAGTTAAATATGTGTAAAAAATTATTTAAAAAAAAAACTAAACTAAAAACACTTGTGCAAGTCTTTATATTTTAACGAACGTGTAAAACACAAGCATCAAGATAATTTTTTTATTAATGAAAAAAACTAAGTCTATACTTAAGTTTTAACTACTTTCAATTTTCCATGTCCACATCTCATGTCTCTCATTATAACAAAATTAACAAAAGTGTAAGAAGGTTTTCAATATTATTAAAAGATTGTTTAAGGTAATTAGAGATTGAAACTTTCATAGTGATGCAAAAATTTTGAAGCCCTAAAAGGAAGTTGTAAAAGATTCTTAGAAATAAGTTGATAAAGCAAGCCTAGATACAAGAAAAAGGTTGCAGATCAACTATAAACTAAGACTCCACATGTGATAATTTTTAATTCATTACAACAAAGTTTGCACACTGTTTTAACCAAATTCATACACACAGGGAAAAAAAGAAAAACTGTTGTATGTGTCATTTATGCAAAATAAACTAGAATAATCAATTAAATAGTAGAGTAAAAACTACAACTTTAAGAGACTAAATTAAAATAATGGCTTAGTCATTTTGACTATTTTACCTTTGTTTCTTTTTTTTTTTTTCTTTTCACTCAAGTTTTAAAACAAATTCATTTAATATTTTATACTAAAAACAAATTAAATCCTTTGTGGCATTAAAATAAACAAGTAATAAAAATATTGCGATAACAAATGGTATAGCAACAATACCTGTCTGCTATAGTATTTAAATGCTCATCATTTATAGCACGTCTGACTTCGGCTCTATGACGCTCCATAGATATACTATGAAAATAAAATAAATACAATCTGTTTAATATAACATCCACACTTAAATGACAAATCAAAAACATAATTTAAATCATATTGTGACAGAAATGATTTCCTACACAAATTGTTATTTATTCTACTCAACTCAAAAATATTTTGAGCTCACATTGTAAAGCATAACAATGAGAATACTTTTTAAGTATTATATATACATGCATATGAATACTCGGATTCGGAAAAACTTTTTTAGTTCAAAAGATCTCAGTCCAGAAGACTCTCACTCCTAGAGTTCATTCTGTGATTTGAACAGTTTTTCAATCAGTTTTGGTTCGAAAAGTTCAGTTTAAAAAAATCTTATTACTAGCTCCTGAACAGAGAAATTTATGATAAATGTAAATGTCGAACTATAAGGGTGATTTCCTTTGAATAAGTCTTGTTTGATAAAGCTTTTTATGAAGAATATATAGGTGAAAGTTAGTTTGATTTAGATCTTGTTTATTGAACAATTTTGCGTACTTTCTGAACAATTCGAAAATTTATAACATTAAGCTCCATGATAGACTTTTAAACTTCTGGAAAACCGACAACACTAAACTTAATTTTTAGCAAAGAAAAAGAAAAAAAACATAACATGAATATATTCTGAATCATTTAAGAACCTTAAACTTAGAAGTAGAATATTGAAGTTTGCAATGTTTCAAAAACAGAAAATAAATAAATAACAATAACAGTATATTTTTAGACACCTTTTTTTTTTTTTGACTAGTTTCTGATATCCTTGTCAAGAACAAGAAATTAGATCTAAGCTTGATGATGCCTATAAAAATTTCTAGGCATTAAAATGATAAATCTAGTTGCCATTTTCAATGAATCAAACATATGAATTACAACATAAAGAAATATTTATTAAACAGAAATGCTACATGTTGCTGATAGTATATTTTAAAAGCTCTCTAAAACATATACAAAGGAAATCAATTGTTTAAAGACAAAATTTTTGGTAGCAAAATATGAGTAACGACTGCATGTTTCTATCATTCGTCCTAATAGCATTGAAAATAACTATAATTTAGAAATGAACTGCATTTGAATATTAATAAAATAATCTTGAGCATAGGAGACATATATATTCTGTAGCAGGACCTTAAAAGGTCCATTATGGTCCTTAATTTTGTTTTCAAGAAATATGGAAAAAGTTGAGAAAAATTTAATACTATTTCTTGTATACTTAACATAAACCCCTTTATCCGACACATCATTCATTTTACAGGTGCAGACTTTGACAAGCCAAACTGGTCAAGCATATTTTTTCTATTTAGATGTTCTTTATCAACACCAAACTGATTAATAAAAATCTAAAAATAAAATGTATTCTTTCTCAGATTTCATGTAACTGTTCAATTGAGCGAAATTAAATGGTATTCTTTGGTCACAACAATTTTCATATTTCCGTTAACTGTGCTTTTGAAAAAACTAAAACAGCAAAGGCAGGGTGGCGTTTAGATCACTTCAAAATTAAAACGTACTAGGCAAGTATCTGCTCAATCTGGATTTATCAAATCCGTGACTTTTCAATTTCATGACTAACAATTTTTACTACTTACAATGGTTACTACTTCAATTTTACATTTTGACAATGACATCAAAATAGTGCATTAATATGAATAGAGAATGTAAAGAGGTGTAGTTTTTTAAATATTTTTTATCTCAGCAACACAAATAAATCTAAACCAAAGTTGAAAAAAAAAAGTTAACAAAATGTATCTGAAAAACGGATAATGCGCAACAGTTAATGAATACAAAAAAAAGTATGTGGATTTAAGAACATTTAAATTCCAAAATAACTTATCTCCCAAAGTGTAAAATTAAATAAATGCATCGCATACCCTAAACAGAAAAAAAAAAACAATCTTAAAAATACTCTAAACTAGTGCTCGCTCGCCTTGCTAAAGATGTTAGTTAACAAAGTATTTCATGTATCGACTTAATACACTATTTATATACTGCTTCTAAATGAATGTGATACTGCGTTAGGTATGATAATTGAGTAGTATAGTATGTAGGTACGAAAGAGTATTTATATCATTAAACACAGAAGCTCCAGTTTTTCCCAATATTTGTGTGTAGGTTTTTTAAAATATTATAGAATCTATGATGCGGAAAAAAATATTCAGTCACATAATATAATAAATACAATATTCTGAAACCATTGCAGTAACAAATGCGATGGTGATACTCCCTGTGGCAGAAAGCTGCCGACACGACGACATTGACGCAGAAACAGGGTGACAGCGTGCAGAGAGATTTTTGCGATTGGTAGGGGAAAAAAAGGCTAAGAAAAAAATAATATAAAACAGCCACCAGAAAAAAAACCTATGAATCTATAGTATTAATGTTAACATTTTTATAAATATAAACACCTTGTGTTATTGTAAGAGGGTTGCATATATATTTGTGTCGCAGAAAGAATTTGGTTCTAGAAAATTTGTCGCAGAAAGCTGAAAAAAATTCTGCCACAGGGATGATACTAAATGGTAAAAACATGAAGATATAAACTCACAACACAAAAATCTTGATTTAGAACACTTATGTATAAAAATATGAATACTTTTGAACTGAATATAGTCCTAAAATTGTCTAAAAGTGCTTGGTCCTGAGAGGAAGAACCATGAGCTACAGTCAGTTTCCAAGACTTTTGGGCATTTTTCACTGAAATCCATTTTGACCATGTTCGAAATTCGACTTTTTCTAACCAGGTGCAGGGACACAGTGTGTCTTGTGCAATTTCTAGATCTTACTTACATAATTTGAAACATAGAAACATCATGAAATTTAGCTCGAAGTTTCATAACTTTTCACTAATTTATAACACACAAATATTTATTCCTTATTTTCAAGATATGATTCACACACTTGCACTTTACTCACAAATTACTGTATTTGTGGTGAAATATAAGCCGCACCACCGTATGTGCTGCACTTCGCAAAATTCAAAATTCGGGAGAAAAAAAATGTGTGCTGATACTCCACATCTGCGTAATAAGCTGCATACAACTTAGTTAAAAATTTAATCAGCGAGAAGCTACGCTCTGTATACTCGAGAATCTATGCTCTGTATACTCGTATTGACATCATTCAAAAACAATGACAAAGAAACAGTAACATTGATTTGAAGACTGTTTCAATATCATAGATAATTAAAACGTTGCAACATTTTACCAATAACTGCAACTTATAATAACCCTGTTCTACTCTGGTCATCACTACTTCCCATTCTCTCTGGGGATATTTACTTTATTATTATTTATTTTTCGTTTGGATTCGTTTATTAGACCATGTTGGTTATTTTTGACATTTTTTTCTGAATTTATTTCCCTTTCTTCTCAGATCTAGGAAAATAAAATATCATCTAAATAAGCAGAAATGCTGTCACCCGTTCCAAATAGAACTGTTCAAGGGCATTGCAGTTGCAGCTTTCCATGGGTCTGTTGCCTCTTAATTTGCTTTGTTTTAGGCAATAAATAAACATAACATGTACTAAAAAAAAAATAAAGACAAAGCAAAAAAAAAAAGACAAAACAAAAAAAAAAAAGACTTTTACATCATATAAGCCGCCATGACATATAAGCTGCAGGAGTTAAAGTTCAGATTTTAAACATGTATAAGCCGCAGCTTATCTACCCGAAAATACGGTAAATTTTATCCAAAAAAATCATTTTTTTTTTTTAAATTTCTTTCGAACAACAACTGTTAAAAATTTCAGCAAAAAAACAAAATGATGTGCTCAAAACAAAATTAAAAAGTCAATAAATTGAACAAAATGGATCTAAAACAGGAAAATATCTTAGATGCTTATCAGATTCAAACATAAAATTGCAAACAAAAAAGAAAACTTTACAAGAGATAATCTCAAACAAACATCATCCGCATTCAAAAGCAAGGTAATGCTTCATGATAGGTACCCACACCTCTATTAAGCAGGTTCACAGTGTATGCCACTGGTTAGTCATCATATTGCAAACTTTTTAAAGATACGACTAGTGTAATGCATTAAGCATATTCAAGTACTCGAAAAAAAAAAGCCTTACCCAAGAACAGAACACAAGTCTAAAAGCATTTTTCTTCTCTCTCTAGTTAAAACTCCTTGAGCACGAAATGCATTTATAATTGATGAATATGCATCCAATTCTAGAAATAAATTATTTGTGAAAATCATTTTGCAAGTTTAACAATGTTAACAATAACATTTAGAAACGTTACAAAACAATATAAATAATTTTTGTTGTTAATACACACCTAAGCCTCTTAAAACCTTCTTGCATTCATCACGTGAATAGTCCACATACATAGGCCACATTTTCTATAATTACAAAAAAAAAAAAAAGGAATATAAAAAAAATTTTAATACTATAAATTTATAGAAAACAAAGTTACTTTTCTGCAACTAAAATTTAAATTATCATCAATTAAGATCCTTTATGTCAGCTCCAATGGTTCAAGTTTGTTATTTGAATAGGTTCAGAATTCTCATTTAAATTATCGAATTTAATAAAAATGATAAGAATAAATTTTTATGTAAAATACAAACAATGGTTCCTTCTGTTAACTAGTTAATGATCTCCTTACTATTGAAATTGGTGAGCTATGACAGGCTATAACAAGAAGTTACAATTTTTATTACAGCTTTTCACAGAAAATTTCACCAAAAAGCAGTCTTACCCTGTTTTTGAGAGTAAGATAAGAAACTTTAACAAACTGTATACGACATAACTGCAACTGTGTGTTACCTTTTACAGATAGATTGAAATTATAATTCAAAAATAGAACTTAAAAATGAAGAAACAATAGTTTGAAAGGGATAATTTTTTTAATTTTATCAGCACAGCTAGTGTATTCATTCAACAATACCTAAAAGAGAACACAAAGCATTTAATACAAAAAATATTAAATGTTACGATTTTGATTTGCATGGAGTGAAATAGTGAGCATAATGCAAAAACCCTATTAAAAAGCATGTAGAAATTTAGAACTGAAAAATGGTGTAGAAATTTTAAAATTATTTAATAAGGCTACAACTGTTGAGCTAAATGGAAAATACAGTATGTAAATCGTAAAGAGTCTCTGAAAAAGCAACAGAAATATCGAAGAACTTCGCAATGACATGAAATATTTTAACTCACAGACATTTTCAATTAATTAAAGTAAAAGTTCAATTAAGATATTTTTTTTTTGTTTTTACAATTTTACTTAATTAACTTTCTACTACACTTTAACACAATCCTAAATACTATTTTCTCACAAGACAAGAACTTTCAGGATTTGTTTGAGAAATCTATTCTATATAAGACGAAGCTTAACGAAAAATTCACCACTTTCATGGTTGGCCATTACAACTATTTTTTTACATATAATCCTAAGCTATTCATATTAAATGTTAAAATAAAATAGCACTCGAGGTACAAATAAAGTTTGTTTCTATACCGAAAGTTTTGAAAATGCTGAAACGACTATTATGAAGTGGCGTTTACATCCATTTGTCACGTATAAAAAATCCGACAGTCAACAGACACCAATTTCAAACAAGTTTGCACATTATTGCAGACAAACTATTATCACATTGGCATGCTTCCTGTATTCATTGGTTAAAAATGTGTCGAGGAAAAAAAAAGAATTAGATTTTCAGTACCTCTAGATACTGAATTTAAGAATATAAAAAAGTCATTTTAAATCAAGAAATTTCAATTCACTTTGTATTCAGTTAATTCGCGCCGCGGTTGCAACTTTGCTAAAGCGCCAAAATGGCAATGAAACTAAATCGCTTAATTGGTGGCTCGTCGCACAAAATAATTATTTTTTTTCTATTGTAAGAATTTCCTTACCACTAAAATGCAACAATAGTTTAGTTATAATTATACGTGATAATTACAACAAAATTTCCGACAGATTTTTTATCTTTTGAATTTACTTAGAATCTGTATTTAAAAATAAACGCTTTGACTATCTCAACAAATATTTTCTTGCAAAGTGAAACTGATTCTTCTATGATAATATCAGGGATAATATCAATAAAAGAAAAACATTTAGAGCGCAATGAATTATTTTTGGGCTTCCGTTGCTGAAAAAATATGTTTCAGTAAAAGGTTTGGCAACTTCATTATCGACTGTAAAAACTCGTAAACAAAACAAGTACGAAAAAAAAAAATTCTTGACGTTTTGTTTTTCAATCCTAGAAATCGATATTTTTAAGTAATATTTTTGTAATGTTGTGCATACATTATTAAAAATGGTTACAAAGCAATGTCCTAAATGTCAGCAGCATGTTCCTGTTGCTTGCAAAGCTTGTCCATGCGGGCATGTATTTTTCGTTGCAAGACGTCCTGTAAGTATACATAAAGTTGGCCGAACCGAGGATGGAGAAGTGAAAAGACGAAGAACTGAACGTACAAAAAGAGAAAGGCCTGATTATTTTAACTCCTTACAAATAGAAAATGAGCTTAAAAAGATGAAAAATATGCAAAGAACGCGCAAAAAAGCTGAGAACAGTTCTAACGCCAATGAAAAAGAAGGTGAAGGATCCAACAGTGAAGGCAGTGAAGCTGCCAATAGATCAAGAACGTCCCTGAATACAAAGCATAAAAAAAGAGGACGGCCGAAAAAGAACGCAGGCACAGAAAAAAGTGAGCCAAAAGCAGCTGAAAAGGAAGAAGAGTTGGACATGTTTGCAAATATATCAAAAGAAAAGGAACAACAGTTTAATGTTATATTATCCGAGATTAATAGAAAAATAATGATACAGCAATTCGTAGGAGAATGATTTGTACCCAACCTTTCTCCCCTGTTTTGTATCATTTAATACAGACTTGACAAACAGTTAAAGTATAACGAATTTTTATCATTTTAAACTGTAAAATTACACTTAATTGAAATTTCCATTTGATCATACAATAAAAGTCATTCCATTTTATTCATATTAGCATTTTTTTTTCTGGTGAGATAGCTTTAATTTTGCTGTACAATTTTCACATTGGATGCAGATTATAGTCTCTGTTAGAATAATTTTTAAAACTTTCTGTCTGTCGTTTTTAAGTGTTCTAAGTTGGGACGATATAAATGTAGTGCTGCTCTGGCAAGTTAACCTCAGACATCATCAATGTTTCCTCTTTTTCAGGTAATATGGAAACTAATTCGCACTGAATTTAGTTGAGCTACTTATGTAGTCGCTTTGTAAAAGTATTCCAACTCAAATAAGCCTGCTGTTAGCCTCAAGGAAGGAATCATAGTCAAGGTCTTAACTCAACTTTCCAGAGTAACACTATATGAATAAAGTGAAAAAAAGAATGCAATTTGATATTAAATATGCATTTTTTTATTATTGTATGTCAATTATTCATTAAATGTGTAGAATAGTATCTTTATTAGAAGAATAATCTACTTTAGCCCATAAAAAGTGGCTTTTCTAAAATTTTGCTCATAGAGCAAAATGCCATATTTATCTTTGTGGCACCAATTAATGCTCAAAACGATTGATGATTTGTCCAAGTATTTTGTTGAATTTAATTTTATGGTGAAGGATTTTTTTTTCTAATATCTTGTTTGTACATTATATCTTTGGATGAAATCATGGTCTAATGCATTTTGTTACACTCCTGAAAATCTGATAAAAATGTTTCACTTATTTTTATTGTTTGATTTAATCTAATTGTAAAGAAAATAATAAAAAAATATTTACTGTGATGTATTATAGTGCATGTGGTCTAGAATAGCTTTGCTTTCTGTCCATGTAAAATCTAATGCTTGATAATGGTTATTGTATTTTTAACTATTTTGTTGTTAGTTAATCATAAAGTTACTGGTTGAATTGATAAAATCCTGCAATTTTGTGATGACAATGAAATTTGTTATGATGTTTATGATATTGTCATACTTCATCTCATTACATCTTTTCATTCCAATAAAAATGTAAAAAACATCTTTTGTATCTGTTGTTTGTGAAAAGTTTGAAGAGAGTACAGTCAACTCTTTTGAATCTAGAGCGATGAAATCTACTACAAATTTTAACTACAGTACATTCGTGGAAAAGCTAGACTGAAAGTAAACAAACAAGTTGCTAGAAGGTTTGCCGCTCTGCTACTTTTGGGGATTTCTTCTGAAAGGGATAAAAAGTTAACCAATAGGATTTGCATTCGCCATTAGTTTGGCATCAATTTAGTCTTGTCCAAACCAAACACGTAATTGGCAAAGCCAAGTGGCGCAACTCTGTTTACATTTACTCTAGCTATTTCATAAATGAACTTAAATGGTGAACTCATAGCAACATTTCTCCTACTATGGTTACTCGTCAACTTAATGGGATGCATAGGTAACTGATGTTTGATTAGTCTTAGCCCTTCTGAAGATTGTTAAAAAAAAATTATTTAGGGGTGCCCCAAACATGAGTTTTTAGAAGGGACGGATTTTTCAAATTAGGAAAACCCTATGTTTGACACCATAAAGAGGTTTTTGATAAGAAACTAGAGTGAGCAATTAGAGAAACTCAGTGCTAGATAATATAGACAGACACACAAACAGAATTCGTAGAAAATTTTGTATTTATTTAAACAAATTAATGCAATATGAAGTTTTTTGGTGAATGAGGAATGTTGGTCACCAATTTTGAGGTTCTCTCAATCAATAACACTGAAATAGGTGTAAATATAATTGAAGTAAAAACAAAAAAAAAATGCTGCTTGCATAGTGGTACTTAATTTGCTTTCAACTTGACATTTTTGCTATTGGGCGCAATAGGGTGCTTCACAAACCTATGGTGAGAAAAAAATGTTATCCTAGAGGTCACGGCTGTGACTCATTTTTTTACCTTTATCCACCGTAATATACTGCCAAAATTTCAACCACCTACTTAAATACGAGGGGTAACAAGAAAGTAAGGTCTCCTATTTTTTTTTTTTTTTAAAATACAAAATGGCATTTATTTACTAAGTATGATACATCGTTTGAAAGGCCAGGATCTTGGCTATTTTTCAACATGATCGCCATTTTTTTCCAACACCTTCCTCATCCGCGCGATGTACTTTTCTATGCCGGTATCGTACCACTTTCCGTCCGCTTCGCGCAGCCAGGTGTTGACCTCTTTTTGAACCTCCGCGTCCGACGGAAACTTCTTCCCTCCGAGATGTTTTTTTTAGGGCGGGGAACAAGTGGTAGTCACTTGGGGCCAGGTCGGGACTGTAGGCAGGGCCAAAGCGACCCTGGACCTAATCAGGAAATTTGGTTGGGAAATCATTGATCACCCTGCCTACAGTCCCGACCTGGCCCCAAGTGATTACCACTTGTTCCCCGCCCTAAAAAAACATCTTGGAGGGAAGAAGTTTGCGTCGGACGCGGAGGTTCAAAAAGAGGTCAACACCTGGCTTCGCGAAGCGGACGGAAAGTGGTACGATACCGACATAGAAAAGTACATCGCGCAGATGCGGAAGGTGTTGGAAAAAAATGGCGATTATGTTGAAAAATAGCCAAGATCCTGGCCTTTCAAACGATGTATCATACTTACTAAATAAATGTCATTTTGTATTTAAATAAAAATAGGAGACCTTACTTTCTTGTTACCCCGTAAAAAGATGGTGCTCAAAGCTCAAATAGTTCTCCAGTTTTTGTTAATGTCAAGCGTTTTTCGGTTGAGCAGCAAAAAAAAAAAAAAATCCGGGTGTTTTGCTATCATTCTTGCTGATTCTTATGTTCAATGATCCCCTGAATCCTAATATGGCCACCTTTTCCCCCCATTGTCTCCCACTTTTTGAAAATGCCCCCCCCCCCCTTCCTATTTTCATCAGTTTTCGACAATTTTATAGATATTATTTGGAGGGGAAGGAAGCATTATATTTACTATTAACATTCTTCTATGGGCTAGAGAGGTGAAAAGTTCAAAATCATAAACACTTTTCCCAAATTAGGAGACTCATGGGGGTATTTTCCCCTCCCCTCCGTAAAATATTTAACATATCATCAACAACTCATTTTCTCCAGCTTTAAAATTTTACACTTATACTTTGGTGCAACACAATAATATCGGACTGCCTTCTATGACTCCCGAGTCCAAAAACTTTTTCAAGCTGTAAATTTTTTTTTTAAACCTTGGAAACATCGCATGTTACATATTAGTCGCACCGCAGATTTCCTTCAGCAAAGAACCCTTATATTCATTCCAGTTATGTTCGAGCGATCACCGTGAAGGGGGAAACGAAGATCATATTTGGATTCAGTGGGGCATTTTACATAAGAAACAGCAAGAATAGTGTCAGATACATTTGAAGTTCATTTTGTGCCGAGCAGTGTTATACTGGAATTTGCTAAAAGTTTTTAATTAAAGCCAAAATATTTAAACTTCTTGCTATGCAATTCAACTTTCTATGTATATTTATATATAGATTTTTTTGAGAGAGAGAGACTTTTAGTATTGAATATTTTATGGTCTCAGCAAGGATAAGTACTCAATTTACTTCAACAGCAGGTAAAAGAAAATACTTATTGTCCTCATTATTGAAAAAAATTCTGTTAAATTCATGAATTATTTGAACATTTCCTTCACCAACGTTATTCACCATTATTTATTTATTTTAATTTTTTTCTTTCAATTCTGTGATTGATATTATATTTGCATTCGTTGGGGCGTAGGACGAAGAATGTTAGAAAATAATCTCTAATATTCATGTTTGAAAAAAATCCAATTGTTCTGTACATCTTTCATATTTCACATCTTTATTCTTGTAATAACTTGCTTTTTTTTCAACTAGAATTTGACGCGAGAAACTAAATCAAACTAATTA
Source organism: Uloborus plumipes (assembly GCA_038373865.1). NCBI lineage: Eukaryota > Metazoa > Arthropoda > Arachnida > Araneae > Uloboridae > Uloborus > Uloborus plumipes. The sequence continues at coordinate 26,228 of JAXGGA010014008.1, forward strand.
ATTCACCAGAAAGGTGTCACTAGTACTTTAACAAAACTGTCCTAGTTGTTATTTCAATTTCCAGGTCGTTCATATCTTATAAGTTTTTTTCCAAGTTCAGATATTTCCAGAAGTTTTAATAGCAAATGGAGCATCTATTAATGTTCAATCTATTTGTTTTACTGTACAAAAAGGCGCTGAAATTGTAAAAAGTGTTGTACCTAGGTTTTTTCGCCCATGATTAAATGAAAAATCTCTTTCTTATATAGGAACATAAATATTTTGAGTCATATAAGAGACTGGATTTTCTCAAAAAGGCTCCCTAATTGACTAATAATACCTCAATTATCTCTTTCTAAACAGCAAGAGTGATCATAGATTTATAAAAAGCTTACAGTTGAAGTTTCGAACTTGTTAAAGTATTTTTTAAGTTCTATGTGCAACATTCCTTTTTTTTGTTTGTTTGTTTAATTCTTTGCCAAACATTTTTTCACTTTAAAGTTATTAAAAAGAATAGAACTTGTGGGTAATATGATGACCAAAGTAAGCATTAAGTAAATATCTTTGCCTGAATTTCAGATTAGTTCTATTCCAGACTAACTACAACAGTTTATTTTTTGTAATTAGTTTTTATAATTTAATTCATTCTTTTTGTGATACTCTTAGCACTATTAGTTTAAAACTTTAAACCTTGAAAAAAATTTCTCTGCATCCCACTACTTTAAAAACATAAAAAATATTTTGCACAGTTCTTTCACAACTCTATTTTAGCAAGTGTAAGTTTTGAAAATCATAGCACAACATATAGACAAGTAGTACTGCAATCTACATTGTATGCTGCGATCTATTAAATAATCGATTGTATCAAAGGTGTTGCTATATAGATTCAAACGATTAAGAAAGTTTCCCATTGTTTGAACTAATATTTATGCGTCGGAAAATGAGAATAATTGAAAAAAAATCTCTTCCAAGAAAATAGTCTCTTCAGTCTGAAAAATTCAAAAAAATTGTGAAAATTACGAAAAAGCGTGAAAATTAAGGGTGTTTGAGCACCATCTTCCATTAAGGGTAGGGAGCTGAAATTTTAGGAGCGTGATCTAAAACATAAATAAAAAAAGTAGGGTGCGCCTTGGTCCGTAGCAAAAAAAAAAAAAAAAATTTTGAACCACCCTAAGGAGCAGTCTTTTTTTTTTTTTTTTTTGCAGAAAATTTTAAGATCTTGCTTGAGTTAGCAGACAGTTATTTTGACATTTTGCTATAAAATTGCTACATAGCGTAAATTAAAAATAAAAAAAGAAAGGAAAGACACAGACTCAACAAAATTTACCAAAAACAAGCATTTATTTGAAAAAAAAAAAGAAAAAATCTAGAGATAAATAAATAAAATTAAAAGAAAAGAAAACGAGTTAGTGAAGAATAATTTTTCTAACTTTTTGAACAGCAAATTGATCAATTAAATTTGAAAAATCTAAAAAAATACAAAAATCAATTTGCGCATCGCACTTGTACTGGGAAAAATAATGATTTTTCGGTCATTTTAATGCAATTCCACGTTAAATAAATAACTCATGAAAAAAAAAAAAAGTTTTTGACCAACCATTTCCAATTTTAACAAAATTTGGTGTGAAGAACACATATGACAAGATGAGAAATCCTGCCAATTTTTAGATTTCTACTTCAAAAATGTGATGCGCAGCAAAAAACTCAACCACTCTCTGCCGCCAGACACTCCGCATGCTGCTTGGAAGAGCACAAGGAAAGATACGGGTCATTCCGACGAAAATAGTACAAATCATGTCCGAGACTTTAGAATTTTTTAAAATCAATTTTAATAACTACCACCCATTAAGTGTATTTTTATTGGTTCTCCATTTAATTTTGTGCCATCAAGTATCAATTCATTTGGTATAAGTCATTTAGAAATGACACAAAAAAATTATCTTTGTCAGAAGAAGGAGAAAATGACGTATAACAGTTTTAAATTGCTGGAATTTTAAATGTGATTTAAAATTAATCTGAAATGTAACAACGAAATAAATTATACTGCACTGCACAAAAGATGCTTCTGACACCATTTCTGCAGTTTATTACGCAAATGAAAAAAAATTTCCCAAAAAACACTAGTATTTATCCATGTCCCTAGATTTTCTATGTTTCGAATTGTCCACTCTGTTATATGCCTTTTGGAAATAAAATAAACAATTGCATTCAATCTGATCGATTTTTTTAAAAATATAGGTAGTACACTGCGATGCAAAAGTTTAGACAAAATGCAAATATTTGAATAAAAAGAAAACTATTCAACGAAATGCTTTCAAATTTCTACTGCAAGTACACAATATGGTCCCAAATACGTGTCTGGAGTTCTTATAACTATAACTGGAATCAAATTTTGGATATTACAAAAGACATTTTTTTACATTGTTGCAAAAGTTTAGACAATAGTCAGATTTTATGCAAATATCCCTTTAAATGTGATTGGTGGAGGAAATGCGGGACTGTATTATCTACTTATATTAAAAACTGAGTATCTTTCTAACTATCTTTCTAACTATCTTTCTTTCTAACTATCTTTCTATGTCACGCTTCTTTCTCCTGAACGCCAATGAACTGAAAGTCGAACCAGGTACCGATAGATAGGTAATTTTTCAAGCTTCATTAGTTTCAATCTATATAATTATACGATTTTAATTAGCGAAGATATCAATTAATAAGTAGTCAAATTTAAAGCGATTAAGCCTAATAAACTTCCAAGACATTTTTTCTTACCGTTGCCATTTTGAATTAAAACGTTAATTAAATTATTGAACTATTTAAAGCTCCAAGATATTTATTTCTTTCCGTTGCGATTTTAAGGCAGGGATTCAAGTGAAACACGGACGATCGCAACTCACCAATGCAATCGCAAATTCCAAAATTTGGATTCAAGTGAAACGAATTCACTTGAATTCGACTTACAGTAGCGGTTGCAATATGCGATCGCCTCGAAGCGACTGCAATGGTGTTTCACTTGAATTCGGCCCTAAATTAAAACGTTAATTAATTTGAACTTTTTAAAATGAAAGAGTGTTATTTTTTTCCATTGTCATTTTGAATACGTGTTATAACAAAATTCTAACAATTGTTTTTATTCTAATTATCAATGACATATTTTTTCTCTGGTACCATTTTGAAAATGTTTTTAAATAAAATTGCAATTGCTGTTTTTAGAATGGACTTTTTCTGGCTGCGATCCAAATATTAAAAGAACTTTTTCGTTTAGAATTTTGCAATTAATTTTACAGGAAGAAAGCGGTTTGGAAATAATTGTTTTTGGAAAGGAATTTTATTTGTTATTTAGGGAGAGTGCTAAGTATGCGCTACTTGACATCGTCTTTACTTTTGAGGAAGTATGTGCAAATAATTCGATTGATTCTTTGATGCAGGAAAGCTTTTTAGCGAGCCGCTTTAGCGGGGAGTAGTTTATTAAACTTTTCCTTGGTACTTTAAAGGCGAGCCGCCTTGGCGGCGAGTAGTGAATTGAAACTTTCCTCGCTACTGTAAAGGCGAGCCGCCTTGACGGCGAGTAAAGTGTTTAAACTTACCTCATTTCTTTAAAGGCGAGCCGCCTTGGTGGCGAGTAGTTTTCTCAAACTGCCTTCACTACATTACAGCCCGTGCAACGCCGGGCTACGCAGCTAGTCTACTTATATTAAAAACTGAGTATCTTTCTCACTATCTTTCTTTCTAACTATCTTTCTTTCTAACTATCTTTCTATCTTTCTATGTCACGCTTCTTTCGCCTGAACGCCAATGAACTGAAAGTCGAACCAGGTACCGATAGATAGGTAATTTTTCAAGCTTCTTTAGTTTCAATTGATATAATTATACGATTTTAATTAGCGAAGATATCAATTAATAAGTAGTCAAATTTAAAGCGATTAAGCCTAATAAATGATTAAATATGAAATCCATTCTTGCAAACCGTCGTTGCTAAGAAACGGTGATAACAATGATAATGAGAATTTTGAATGAAGGCTTAACTAAATCAAACACGAAACTCATAAGCGGACCACTTACGTAGAATTTTTATCGCTAGCTACTGGTAATATTTTGAAACATTTATTTGTTGAAGAGCCATCTACTTATATTAAAAACTGAGTATCTATGTCTGCTTTTTTTCTTTGAGCGACCTGAACTTACTGAAACTTTCCTCACCATCTTGAAGGCGTGAAGCATCTCAATAATTCGAATGATTTTTTTATATAGGAAAAAAGTAAAGGCGTGAAGCGCCTGTAAGCGAGCCGCCTTGGCGGGGAGTAGTTTCTTTAAATTTTTTTCTCACTACTTTCAGGGCACGAAGTGCCCGTGCAACGCCGGGCCACGTGCGTGGTATGTCTTGAAATCGAATGAACATTAAATTATATCAAATAATATAATTTCAGAATGAGGTAAAAGTTAGAGAGGGAGGACGTTATGCATCAGCATGCCGCAGGAAGCTAATCTAGCTGCCCTGGCAGCTAGTTCATTCATAAAGTGCAGAGATTGCTGAACAAAAAATCAAAATCTCAAAAGCTCTTTAGTTCTCGTGTAAAGAAGATGAGAAAGTTTGGAAGCCGAAATTTGAAAATGAACCTACTTTATTAATTTTTTGTCTTTTAAATCGGCTATAGTATGGTAGTACATTGTTTTTTACTTTGTGGAGAGCAAATTCAGACATGCGTATCGATCAAAAGTCCAAGAAAAATTATATTTCTTAAGGATGAAGGAATTGAAAAAACGGCTCAGACTGACGATTCGCCCCTTAATCCTACAAAACTTCAACTTGGGTCAAAACCAGCACGTGACAGCATAAGTAGATGAACAACTGAATCGGAATGCATAAAAAAAAAACAAAGAATTGTGCCTGAGCCTTTTCGGACAGAGTGTCCCAAATAAGCCAGATTTTAATGTGAAAAGCAGCATATGTATCATCGTAACTAAAAAATGAATGGTACTTTCTTTGATAAAAATTATTAAAATTGGGATGGCCTAGATGGATTACAATTCTTTTCGCGGGACTTGAGAAATATCCAATGATCATATGCTGTGCTGCTTTTACCAATAAAATCTGGCTTATTTGGGACACTCTGTCCGAAAAGGCTCAAGTACAATTCTTAGTTTTTTTTATGCATTCCGATTCAGTTGTTCATCTACTTATGCTGCCACGTGCTGTTTTTGAACCAAGTTGAAGTTTTGTAGGATTAAGGGGCGAATCATCAGTCTGAGCCGTTTTTTCAATTCCTTCATCCTTAAGAAATATAATTTTTCTTGTCAGTTTTGATCAATACGTATGCCTAAATTTGCTTTCCACGAAGTAAAAAACAATGTACTACCATACTAGGACCGATTTAAACGACTAAAAATTAACAAAGTAGGTTCATTTTCAAATTTTGGCTTCCAAACTTTCTCATCTTCTTTACACAAGAACTAAAGATCTTTTGAGATTTTGATTATTTATTCAGCAATCTCTGCACTTTATAAATGAATAATACAGTCCCGCATTTCCTCCACCAATCACATTTCACGGGATATTTGCATAAAATCTGACTATTGTCTAAACTTTTGCAATATTGTAAAAAAATGTCTTTTGTAATATCCAAAATTTGATTCGATTTATAGTTATAAGAACTCCAGACACGTATTTGGGACCATATTGTGTACCTGCAGTAGAAATTTGAAAGCATTTCGTTGAATAGTTTTTTTTTTATTCAAATATTTGCATTTTGTCTAAACGTTTGCATCGCAGTGTATAACTGCCGTGATTAGCTTGCTACATTGAATTATGTTGTCAACAACCAGGGTGAGCCTCATTCTTTTCTTATGGTAATTAATTTGAGCTGTTGGATGTCCACTTTGTTAGAGCCGATTTCATGATGAAAAAAATAGATTTTTTCTTGAAATTGCAGACAGACTTACAGTTTTAGGCTGTTTATTCCACTTTATGCTTGTTCTGTGATTCTAAATTTTCTTTGTGATTATACAGATATTTTTAAAGGCTTATTTGTCCACTCTGTTAAACAAAGTGATAAAAATATTTAAAATCCTTTCATAAATGAGTCATGTAGTAGTTATTTACACTTCATTATACACAAATAAATGGAAACTCAATAAAAAAAATATGATTAGAGAAAAAAAATATATTTTTTTTCTACCTTCTTCGCCCCGTGCGGTGGCACAGTTTGCCACCATCTAAGCACGGCCCTGTGTCCAACCAAAAGCTGTTGGATGGATCTGTTTAAGCATTTTCATACTAATAAATTGAATCAGACATACTTATTGAATATATTTTTTATTTTTCCAGTCCTAAAGCACCCGCAGAAAGGTTATTTTTGCTTAATTATTTGTATACTAGCGAAAAGCCAACTACCAATATCGGCTCTTAAAGCAATGCTGATAGACTATGATTAGGTGTTTTTTTTTTTTTTTTTTTTTTTTTAACTCTTTTTTACTTTTTGAAAAAAAAATGCAGGTATTATTGCAAAAAAAATTTGCAACAATTCAAAAAAAGAAGAAAATTTAGTAATTCTTGAGTGAACATTTCAAAAGAAAAGAAAACATTATTTTCTGTAAGTGTTAATGATCTGAAACTCATTTTTCTTTTTTTTCTTTGCAAATTTTTCAGAAAACACAGACTGAACTCTTTTGAAATTAAAAGTTTTGGGATTTTTTTCCCATGAATATATTTAAGTTTTTTTTTTTTTTTGAAAAAAAAAAGCAACCACACTTGAATTATAATATTATAAAATGCTGCTGAAAAATTAAAACTGTTTTTTAGCATATTTCAGAAATTTATAATGAATAAATTTTGAAAAAAAATTGCATACACTTAAGATGTCAAAGAGTGATTTCAGAGAGTTTGAAGAAAACTTGCGACGGTCTCAAAATGACTGTCTCGTTGGTTTGACATGGAATCGGAATGACTCTGTGACCTTAAAATGCATTTTTTTTTAAATTGAACAAATTTTAAAACATAAAATTTTGTTCCATACCACTACAAAACTGCAGACAGGAAATCACTATCCTGCACATCGCCATTTTTAACTCATGTTTTTTTTTAAATAAAATACAGAAACATCAATAAAGATCTTAATTTGAGTAATTTTTCACTCATTGGATAAAAATTAATTTCA
>JAXGGA010014009.1:0-33351 GCA_038373865.1 Uloborus plumipes
TGGTTTGCCTGAACTGTTGGAAAATGCGTAAACCTCAAAATCTCACAGTAAGTGTGAAGAGAAATTTTTGCATAATTTGTAAGCCATTCATTTCTGCATGCAGAATGTACTTTGAAAAAAAGCAAATATTTCGGATTTTGTGACCAAAATTGTAAAATAAAAAATATTGTAAAAGCATTGAAACGAAAAAAAAAATTTAAAATTCTTTATATTCTTATTCTGTTAATATGGTACTTAACTAGAGCGCAATAAAGAAAAATATGCCTTTTGTGAAGGACATTTCCTTGCATGTCAGGTAAAATAATGTGACTCGCTTAAAGTGTTAATTGAGTACTTCAAATGGTTTAACACCTACTGCATTCCATATTACCCAAGTATTTTTCATAGTAGCCTGCATTTGTACATTTTTTTCTGACGCATGTTTCTTTTTACTCATATTAAGTAGCCGTTTTTTTTAAGGAAGCATGGCAGTCAAAAAACGCGACACTTTATGAGTTTGCTGAAAAGTTGCAGAATATAATCTGTCTCTGTCAAAATCGCATTAACACGTGTTGTTTTATTTATTTTTTTGTCTTGCCAAAAAAAATTTTTTTTCTATTTATCCGTTTGGGAGGTCGAAAGGACTGCGACTTTGCTCTTTTTTCTTCAGTGAAAGAACAACAGCTCCAACCGTAGATTAAGTCCAAGACTTTTTGCTTTAGCAGTGAACCGTGGAACTGACAATTATTTTGTGTTCTACTATACTCCCCACTAACTGTAAGTCACCGAAATATTTGTGGACGACTCTTACCGCAAAGGTCAGAGGTCACTCAAAGTTGTACGAAATAAAAGTTTTTTTATGCAACTTTGACCGACCAAATCTTATAGTGGAAACAGTGAAACACTGTAGTGTTATATATCAGTAAATACCCACTACAAGAGCACTATCCAAAAACATGAAGATATGTGTTGTTGATATTTTGCACATTGAAATATTTGACTCTGAAATTGAAGAAATTGCAAAAATTACCTGACTTTGAGGGTCATTATCTTCTTGCAGCATGAGTGAAGAAATATAAAACTAGCTGGTGTAGAAGCCTTTTTTGTCCCAGAAACACAATCAGTTAACAAACCTATGGCTACTCTTTCAGTTTTTGCATAATTCGGCTCTAAACTTTGCAAAATGAGTGTTTTTTTGGCGTTAAGAAAAAAGGCGCAATTACCTGTTTTTAAAATTAGGTATTGCTATTATTTGGTAGTACTATTATATCCCAACTTCCTAACTAGCTGAAATGGCATCTAAAGATGGTTATACAGTTGAAACCAAATTGAAAATGAATTCTCGAAAATACTCAGTATACGTCAAAAACCATCTTTTTTTATTTTGTCCAGGCGACGTTTTTTTTTTTGTTATAGCTCTTTATTCCGTTCGGTTCCAACATGGTAAGCAATTTATGTACTTCTTGTCGTTTTAATTGCTGTAAAACTGAAAAGTAATGTATCTTAAGTCTGATATAAAGTAATATATCTTGTCATATCAAGTTTATAATGTAAGAGAACATTTTGAAATGGATAATAGACCTAATCTAAAAAAAAAAAAAATACTTGTTCAGCTGTGCCCTCTTGCTCGATGTCGTGAATGTCATCAAAAATTTCCAGACCAGCACCGAGGGGCTTTAATGTACCAAGATTTTTAGGAAGTGACATTCTGCTAAAGAGGCTTCTGATTTGTGAAAAAGTTGAGTTTTTGATGACATTCACAACATAGACCAAGAGGGCACAGCTGAACCAGGAGGGCACAGCTGAACCAAGAGGGCACAGCTGAACAGAAGTTTTTTTTTTGGATTATGTTTATTGCCCATTTCAAAATATTCTTTTAGCATTATAAACTTAATATGACTGGATATATTGTTTTATATAAGACTTAAGATACATTGCTTTCCTGTTTTACAGCAACTAGAACGACAAGAAGTACATAAATTGCTTACCATGTTGGAACCGAACGGAATAAAGAGCTATAACAAAAAAAAAAAAAAACGTCGCCTGGACAAATAAAAAAAGATGGTTTTTGACGTATACTGAATATTTTCGAGAATTCATTTTCAATTTGGTTTCAACTGTATAACCATCTTTAGATGCCATTTCAGCTAGTTAGGAAGTTGGGATATAATAGTACTACAAATAATAGCAATACCTATTTTAAAACAGGTAATTGGCCTTTTTTCTTAACGCCAAAAAACACTCATTTTGCAAAGTTTAGAGCCGAATTATGCAAAAACTGAAAGAGTAGCCATAGGTTTGTTAACTGATTGTGTTTCTGGGACAAAAAAGGCTTCTACTCCAGCTAGTTTTATATTTCTTCACTCATGCTGCAAGAAGATAATGACCCTCAAAGTCAGGTAATTTTGCAATTTCTTCAATTTCAGAGTCAAATATTTCAATGTGCAAAATATCAACAACACATATCTTCATGTTTTTGGATAGTGCTCTTTAGTGGGTATTTACTGATATATAACACTACAGTGTTTCACTGTTTCCACTATAAGATTTGGTCGGTCAAAGTTGCATAAAAAAACTTTTTTTCGTACAACTTTGAGTGACCTCTGACCTTTGCTGTAAGAGTCGTCCACAAATATTTCGGTACTTACAGTTAGTGGGGGTATTGTAGAACACAAAATAATTGTCAGTTCCACTGTTCACTGCTAAAGCAAAAAGTATTGGCTTATCTAAGTTGGCATATTTTTACTGAAAAAAAGAGCAAAGTCCAACTTTGACCTCCCAAAACGGAAAGAAAAAATTTTTTTTTGCAAAAATAAAAAAACACGTGTTTAATGATTTTAAATAAAGATTATATTTTGAAATTTTCAGCAAAATCAAAAATGTCGAGTTTTTTGACTGCCTGATTCTTAAAAAAAACGGCTCTTAAAAACAAATAGTATTTTTTTTTTTTTTTTTACAAAACACATTTCATTACAATTAGTCTAAGTGTGTACTCATGATGATTTTGATTTTTTTTATTAACAAAGCAAAGAGTTATTTTGAAAAATGTAAATGGTATTCCATATTACTCTCCTCTTCTCTATTTGTTTCATTGTGTGAACTTGATGAAGAACATGAACTTGACTTTTATATAGTATAACTAAGTTTATAAGACGTTTAATAGCAATATTTATGTAACATATCCCCGAAAAGTTCATGAGTTGTTTAGTTACGCCTTCGTTACTGAGCACAAAAATATCATTTTAAAAGAATTTTGGGAAATCTTCAATATTTAAATGAATAAAACAGAAGAGTAGTTCATGTTGTTCAATAAGTTCAAAGTTAGTGAATTAAAATAAAGATTTAACACAGTCGCAGCCATTGTAGGTAATTGTGTGTGTCAAAGCATCTGTGTTCACAGCATCTATTGCTGTGAAATTGCTCAAAATGAAATAATACAATTGGAAGGGTTTGGAGGATGAAGGGGCTATGTTACATTTTTTTTAATACAATCTGGACAATGGGAAGCACTGGACGCAGGTAAGAAAATAAAACTTGGCACATCTAATAGTAGATGTCATTCGACCAACTTCATACGCTCACTCAACGATAAAACCAGAAAACAAAAAAGCTGCAGCAGCTGCAACAGTAAAACATTTAACGACTTGCAATTTGAGTTTAGCTTATAACCCCTGCAACTCCCAAGTCCTTCAACTATCAGTGCTCAACTATCAGTGCTGTAAACTACACGGCAATAAACTGTAAAACTAGCAATTTTACAGTTTATTGCTGTAAAACTTAGCTGTATTATATTGTAAAAACAACAGCATAATACTGGCATCAAAGGTTCCAGTTTAAAACTGTTAAATGCACGGTAATAAACTGTAAAATTAGCAGTTTTACTGTTTAGTACTGTAAAAGTAGAAATTTTACATCTTAGTACTGTAAAATTACCGTAAAATTAGCCGTATTATACTGTAAAAACAATATTTATTTTTTAAAGTGTAGCTGTTTTGCCCCCTGCATTTCGTCTCGAAAGCTTCTCCCCCCCCCCACACACACTAAGCAAGTGAAAATAACAAATCGCGCTACTGCTTGACATTTAGTGACGGAATCGACGACAACTTAGATCTCGTCAAATTCAGTGCCAATCCTAATTATCACCCCAAAGAGGACACCATGTTCCGTCAGATCAACAGAGAGACAGTTTATGCGTGTATATAAAAGTATACACACATGCGGCTGAGTTTTAATGTTACAGATTCTAATTGATATCTCCTGATTATAAGCAATGATTAAAAGAGGTTTTTTAAATCATTTCGCCTTCGGTTGAATAGGGTTATTATTGTGAAGTTTAGATCCAACGTTAACGATGCACAAATATACAGGTATACTGCATACCCAATATACATATACCTGCACAAATATACATATACCTGTATATTTGTGCATCGTTAACGTTGGATCTAAACTTCACATCTATTGCACAAAGGTATTTATTTTTTTCAGGGTTATTATTATTTTTATTGCAATCACTAGATGATGTACACTCCAAAACCTGAACTGTTGTGTTTACAGTATAATTCTTGCAGCTAAGGATGCAATTTAAAACGGTAAAATGCACAGTAATAAACAATAAAACTAGCATTTTTAGTTTCTTACTGTAAAGTTAGCAATTTTACGGATTATTACCGTAAAATTTAGCTGTTTTGTACTGTAAAAACAACAGCCTACTAATGGTAGCAGAGGTTCCAGTCTAAAACTTTAAAATACACGGTAATAAACTGTAAAGTTAGCAATTTTACTCTTTAGTACTGCAAAATTAGCAATTTTTAGTTTATTACTGCGAAATTAACTGCATTATACTGTAAAAACAACATTCATTTCTTACAGTATAGTATAGTGTAAAAAAGAAGTATTGAGTATCGTAAATCAGGGTTACTTGGACCCTAGGGGGTTACTTGAGCCCACTACAATAAAATGATAAAATCTAGGTTTGGTACCTACTAGTTGAAGACTTGCACGTAGTTCCTCGTTTCTCCACTAGGTAGAAGCCCTCTGCAGTCTCGAACGCTAATACCAAACCCAGATTTTATCATTTTACTGTGGGCTCAAGTAGCCCTCTTCTGGGTTCAAGTAACCCTGATTTACGGTATCACAGTCTTAAAATCAATTAGTAACGTTCGGCAACTGATGAAAAAAAAAAAAAAAAAAAACACACACACAGAAATCCGACCCCTCATTGCTATACGATTTCGAATCGCAGGATTCCCCCTACCCCTCTTAGGAGTTCCGAAATATTTAACTGTGACACCTTGTGTGTATATAAAGAGTAGTGTGTTTATCTAGATTTAGAAATGTTTTTACCTTCGATTAAAAAAAAAGTGTTACATTTTGACTTCAGTATCATAATTAATTAGGAAATAGTTGTGCCAGTGCAAATCTTGTAACATTAAAGTTACACGAACAAGAGTGGAAACGCCAGACCGTACATGAACTCTTTGTAAAGACTAAATGTCTAAAGCTAATTTAATAGTAATTTATGTGTTTGCTTGTTTTTTTTTTTCTTTTTTTTCATCAAATGTTCCTTTGTTATGTGTTCTTGTTCTCATTTTTATTACTTTTGTCTTTGTTGTTTTATTTGTAGCTATCGGTTACCCGAGCTGTTTTAAATGTAAAGGCTTACTTTTCAAATTGAACCATACGTAACAACAACAACATATTTATGCTGAGCTGAGAGAAAAGGTGATGTTTAAACATCACACTATTAGTATAATGTCTTAAGTTGCCAAAAATATCTCATGAATCGTTGGTAATACTGGTATTTAAAGAAAGATTTAATCATCACTATCTTTTATGAATTCAATTCGTCCAGTTCTGTCAATTTAATAATTGTTTTCTTTTAACGTTCATCTTAATTATAATATTGCTAAACATTTATCTCAGTACTTAGTTTTTATGTTCCACCTTTTTGGAACATTGCTTTTTCTATTTGTTTTACGATAGCTCTTCAAAAAATGTTACTTAATACGTTATTTGAATCCATTTTCCCATTTTGATTGAGATAATTATATTTCATTCACTACATTTTTGATGAAAGGAAACGCAAATACAGATAGTTAATTCCCGGAAGAATGAAAAACAAGATTAAATGCTTATTTAATGAATTCCTAATCACCCCGAACCGTTCGATCAAGAGCAAACGTAAAAGGAATGCGCAGTCAATACATTATTAAATATTTGAGCAGGATAAAAAAAAAAAGGTTATAAAAACCTAATGCTTATTTTATATTAGTTTTGTCGTTGTTGATTCTTTTCAGTTTTTAAGAATCAATTTTCCTGCGCAATTATTTCGTAATTTTTCTGCTTTTTTTGTGTGTGTATGTTTCATTTCCTAATTATAATCAAATAATGCTGTGTTATTTTTTGTTCTCAATGGAATGAAAAAAATTGTTAATTATACTTACTATATAAGGCTTTATGAGTTAGAAGCTTAGTTTTTTTTCACCCTCTAGACATTTTTATCCTCTAAGGGCAAATTAGGTGAAAGATAATTAAAAGTTTAAGTGTTAATTTGTATCTACAAATCTGAATGAGTAAATATACATTGTCTTTGTCGCAGTAGCTCTGGTGCAACTATGATGCTTGTTTCTTTTAAAAATAATCACTATCTAAATAACTATTTATGACGTCCTTGCTCAATTATTTCGTCAATTTTAGACATTCACAAAACTAGGACATAAATGAACTAAGATCGTCTCATTTGTCATCTTGTTTGGTCGTCGAAAACTAGTCGTCGAAACTGTTGTGCCAATGGCCACGCCGCTAGTGTTGCCACATGAAATAATAACTGACGGTCTCGACGAACGCACTAGGTCTGAATATACACTGCTCGACATTGAAAATGCAACACTTTACAAGGGGTAATGTGATCGGACTGAGAAGGGGAGGTTGGTCCATACGTCAAATTGCAGCTGATACCCACATGGATGCAAGCACTGTGCATCGGCTGTGTCGGAGATGGTTGGAAAGAGGAAATGTAGCCGCATTAAGGGGTGCAGGTGCAGCCAGAGTGACGTCAGACCGCTTGGATCGTCGGATTCACCGACAAGCTGTGGCGGACCCGCAAATCACTTGTACGTCAATTCTGCAGCACGTGCAAGGTACCCTGGATGTTCCTGTGTCGACCAGAACCATTTCCCGTCGACTGGTTGCACGTGGCCTGCAATCACGGCGCCCGCTAAGAAGACTGCCATTGACCTCACAGCACAGACTCCAACGTTTGGAATGGTGCCAGACCAGAGCGACGTGGATGGCAGAATGGCAAACCGTAGTGTTCTCAGATGAATCCCGCTTCTGTTTGTCCAGCGATAGTCATCGCATACGTGTGTGGCGTCGACGTGGAGAAAGATCGAATCCGGCAGTAAGGGCCATGCTCCACACTGACGTAAAGCAGAAAAATAAAGCAGAAGCGTAAAATGGATTCAATAGTGTTCCTATGGAAAGTACCCGGATTTTCGGTTTCTGCTTTCAGTTTCGGTCGCGTTTTACGCTGATGTGGAGCATGGCCTTAACTGTGGAACGCCCCACAGCGCGACAACGTGGCATAATAGTTTGGGGCGCTATTGCATACAATTCCGTATCACCTCTAGTTCGTATTCGGGGCACTATGACGGCCCAACGATATGTAGATAATGTACTGCGGCCGGTGGCAATCCCCTACCTTCAGGATCTGCCAAATGCAATTTTTCAACAGGATAACGCCCGGCCTCACAGTGCTCGAATCAGCCAACATGCTCTACGAGGTGTACAGATGCTTTCCTGGCCACCATACTCTCCTGACTTGTCACCAATCGAACATGTGTGGGACGTGATTGGACGCCGTTTGCAGAGCCTGCCACTGCCTCGTTCAGAGGACGAACTGTGGCAAATGGTTGAAAGGGAATGCAGTGCCATCCCTCAGGACACCATCCGTAGGCTTATTGACTCCATGCCTAGACGTGTTTCTTCGTGCATCGCTGTCTGCGGTGGTCCTACTTCTTACTGAGCCGACGCTGTCCTCGCTCTAAATTTTGCTTATTTATTTTGAAATAAATATCACTTATTGTTCTATGCTGTCTCTGTCTTCTTACCAAATTTCATCAATTTCTGACCACTCCTTCTTGGTGTTGCATTTTCAATGTCGAGCAGTGTAGTTATACAGGGCAGCAACTTAAGTTGACACTGACGTCTCGACGCGCGAAGCCAATAAGAGCTCACAAACAGTTAGCTATCTCCTATAATTCGCCTTATATTGTGTGACGTTTTATCTGTTAGCTAGTTTTTAATAGGTTTTTCTTCCGCACGTCGTGACGTCAGTATCAAGAAACCTTGCACTGTAGCTTAGTGTCCAACACACAGCCATGTTTGAAACCAACACAACAAAAGAGAACAAACAAGAACATTCAAAGTGATCATTTCCGAATCACTAGGAGTTACAGGACAATCAGCTACGATGCACTTTTTGTTCTTTCTGGACTTCCACCTATTGACCTAGTCATTGTGAATGACATTGAGTTTAAGCGTCGAATGTACGATTCTAGTTCTTGCAATACCTTGGATGGTAAGCTGCCCATTGCCCGTTTACCACATACTTCGAGTAGGAAACCCATTACGATTGTAAACTATCACACAAGCAACCTTGAGGATTATGAAATAGCTTGCTTTACTGATGGCAGCAAGCTAAACAGCAAAGTTGGCTTGGCGTTTGTTATTTATTAAAATGGAATGGAGAAGGAAACAGTCGAGCATCGGGCTGAACTTTTATGTTTAAACCTTGCCATTAAATGGGCTCAGAAATTTCACCACACGTCTGGAGCCGTTAACTTTATTATTTGTACTGACTCTCTGTCGTCACTTTTCCTGCTGCGCAATACAGCCACGACGGAAAGGCTGGTGGTAGAAATCCATCCTGTGCTCAGTGCATTGGAGGGTGTTGCTGTTGTGAACTTCTCATATGTAAGAGGTCATAGTGGCATTTTTGGAAACGAAAGGGCAGATGGACTTGCCAAACAAGCAACAAGGCGCGCCATTGACTTGAAGGTGAGTACTCCCGTATCTCACTGGAAGTTAATGGCAAAAAAAAAAAAGCTTTCGCTCAATGGGAACGCAGAGTATTTAGCCTCGGCAAACGCAAAATGGACGAAAAGATTTTTCCAACGGTCTTTCAGCGTTTGAAGTGCAGGTTTTTCTCAACTAGTTTCCATTTATCTCAAGTTGTCACTGGCCACGGGAACTTTAAAAGTTGTTTGTTTAGGTTTGGCATCTCACCAAGTGCACGCTGTAGCTGCGGGTTTGGTGAGCAGATTGTTGAGCATGTTCTTCTGCACTGTTGCTTGCAGGCAGGAGCTAGGTCGACTTTCAGGATTGGTTTGGCTCGTCTTTCCGTACCGTGGCCTCCTGTCTTCTCGGAGATCGTTAGAAGATCAGACACCTTTTCCCTTTTCTGTGTTTTTGTAAATAGTCTTACCTTTTAAAAATTGTTGGTTTTGTTTTTTGCTTTTACTACTTACATCTGTAAGCCTCGTGGTATACTTTGTGGAACACGAGGAGTTTTTATTCTTGTGCTAATAAAAAAAAAGTGATCATTTGTATGATTTATTTTCAAATTCAATCAAACGGTGTCTTTTTTATGAATTTATTATGTTTTAAAATCCAAACATATACTACTATAGTGCTGCCAAATAAAACTACTCAAAACAGACACAACAGTAATTCTTAACATCTTGCAAAACATTAATGTGACAATTCTCATATTTTTTAACCTATGAAGTTATTTTTACTTTGGGCATTTCATCTCTTCTTTACTAATAATAAGGCTGAAGGTGGGTCTGTCTGTCCTTCTTTCCTTCCTTCCTTCCTTCTTTCTGTCTGTCTGTCTGTTACGCGCGTAGCGCCAAATCCGTTCGGTCGATTTTCATGCCACTTGGCACAAAATTAGTTTGTAGCATGTAGTTTTGCACCTCGAAGAGATTTTTTGAAAATTCCATTTCGTTCTTTTTCTATTCGAATTCTTAGCGGAAATTCGATGAAATAGGGAAGAAATATTTCATACACATTTTCAAGTCTTATGTCATTCGAAAGCTTGAAATTTTCTGCACAAAATGAAGTTTTTTCGAAGTTTCTTCAATCATCAGGAGAGCTGTAACAATTGTTTTTAGAATCCCGGAATTTAAGGCTTACCTTCAGTAAAGCAAGCCAAACGATTCTAAAATGGATCAGCTCGAGAATAAAATTTGTTTGAAAAGAGAAATGAAATGAATTATTTTATCAACGGAAATCAACTTTTCATGTTGTTACCATGGTTACGTGTTCATACTTATTTTTGTTTCGTTCTTTTTCCAGCGTAGCCAGACGTAGTATTTTTGATACTACGGTAGTATTTTTTCGGCCCAAATAAGGAGCGTAGTGTTTTTCCGGCAACCCTGTTTCCAATATACTAATGACTTAATTAAAAGATTTGGCGGATTTTTTTCTTTCATTTTCATAGATTTCGCATTTCAGCAATATTGATTTTGGCAACGTTTGGAAACAGTCGCCCATTTAGCGAGAAAGGGGTACCCAAAGCACAAAGATTAACCAAATATCGTATAAATTACGACATTGCAACGTCCTTTTTAAAGTGTTTCATTTCGGAAAATGTATTGTTTTGTTTTTAAAGCTAGGAAAGGAAACTTTCTTCTTCTTTCAAATTTGGTAAGATTTCTGTTGGTTTCTGTGAGCGACAAAATTGTTCTTATTTTCTCTTTTGGCTTATTTTTGTGCATCTCCCCTTGAGGTTTCATTTGAATGTCACAAGGGGATGCTTTTATGGAGTAAATCAGTGTTAATTTCAATGCAGATGAATTGGCGAGACCACTTGGCAATATTTTGTCAAGCCTCTGGTCGCCAAAAATTTGGCCATTTAAAAAAAAATTTTGTTGGGGTTCAATTTGGCGCTATTGGCGATATATTGCGAAAAATCCACTGAATTATGTTAAAAATGGTGATACTTAGGAGATTATACATTGTAAAACATTTTTTTGCATTGTTTCGTGGCAAACTAGGGATATAAATATTTGAATTGTTATCTTGCTCCCTCCAAGCACTATTTTAGCACTTAAGGCATCTACTAAGAAATGTACACGTAAAAGGAAGTAGTGTAGGGTCCATACCAAATTTTTATGTCGTACTTTGAAGGAATTGTAGTTGAATTATAACTAAAATAGAGTATTTTTTCTGCTATATCAATTATTTTACAAATGAACTTTAATTTTATACCACGGGCAAAGCCGTGCGGGTACCGCTAGTAAAGAAATAAAACCCCTTTTTTAAAGCCACACTAGCACGCAAACACACACTTCGCTAGATCGTTAAAATATTATTAATAATATTCCGGGGTAACTGATACCTGCCCAATGTCTCAAAGCGTTATTATTTTTCCAATAGCTATTACAGTGTCTCCTAAAGTCTCAAGCAATTGATCGCACGCATTTTATTTCAAAATTGACAAGGGACAGGACTATTATTCATTCCTCTGTATTCTTAAACTAGCGGTACCCGCACGGCTTTGCCCGTGGTATAAAATTAAAAGTTCATTTGTAAAATAATTAATATAGCAGAAAAAATACTCTATTTTAGTTATAATTCAACTACAATTCCTTCAAAGTATGATATAAAAATTTGGTATGGGCCCTACACTACTTCCTTTTACGTGTACATTTCTTAGTAGATGCCTTAAGTGCTAAAATAGTGCTTGGAGGGAGTAAGATAACAATTCAAACATTTATATCCCTAGTTTGCCACGAAACAATGCAAAAAAATGTTTTACAATGATTAATCTCCAAAATATCGCCGATTTTAACATCATTCAGTGAATTTTTCACAAAATATCACCAATAGCGCCAAATTGAACCCCCCTCAAAAAAAGTTTTTAAAAAAATCGCAAATTTGTCGCCAAATTGGCAAAATATCGCTAATAGCGCCAAATTGAGTCCAAATAAAAAAAAAAAAATCGCCAACTTGGCGATATGTCGCCAAATTGGCGACAAATACTTCGCGACCAAAGGCTTGGCGATATATCGCCAAGTGGTCGCGCCAATTCATCTGCATTGAAATTAACACTGATTAACTCCAAAAAAGGGGTAAAGCATCCCCTTGTGACATTCAAATGAAACCCCAACTGGAGATGCACAAAAATAAGCCAAAAGAGAAAATAAGAACAATTTTGTTGCTCACAGAAACCAACAGAAATCTTACCAAAATTTGAAAGAAGAAGAAAGTTTCCTTTCCCAGCTTTAAAAACAAAAACAATACATTTTCCGAAATGAAACACTTTAAAAAGAACGTTGCAATGTCACAATTTATACGATATTTGGTTAATCTTTGTGCTTTGGGTACCCCTTTCTCGCTAAATGGGCGATAGACGCTCCTACTACTGTTTCTAAACGTTGCCAAAATCAATATTGCTGAAATGCGAAATCTATAAAAATGGAAAAAAAATCCGCCAAATCTTTTAATTAAGTCATTAGTATATTGGAAACAGGGTGGCCAGAAAAATACTACGCTCCTTATTTGGGCCGAAAAAATACTACCGTAGTATCAAAAATACTACTTCTGGCAACCCTGGAAAAAGAACGAAACAAAAATAAGTATGAACACGTAACCATAGTAACAGCATGAAAAGTTGATTTCCGTTGATAAAATAATTCATTTCATTAACCATTTTAGAATCGTTTGGCTTGCTTTACTGAAGGTAAGCCTTGAATTCCGGGATTCTAAAAACAATTGTTACAGCTCTCCTGATGATCGTAGAAACTTCGAAAAAACTTCATTTTGTGCAGAAAATTTCAAGCTTTCGAATGACATAAGACTTGAAAATGTGTATAAAATATTTCTTCCCTATTTTATCGAATTTCCGCTAAGAATTCGAATAGAAAAAGAACGAAATGGAATTTTCGAAAAATCGCTTCGAGGTGCAAAACTACATGCTACAAACTAATTTTGTACCAAGTGGCATGAAAATCGACCGAACGGTTTTGGCGCTACGCGCGTAACAGACAGACAGAAGGAAAGACAGAGAGACAAACTTTCAGCTTTATTATTAGTAGAGAAGATGACAAGTGTTTATAGATTTTTATAGTGATTGATAATCATCTGACCTACGTAATACATTACTCGAAATTCAAATGCGATAACTTCCTTTCGCATAGTTGGTTTTGGAAACGCTGCGTTTTGTAGTGAGCTTCGTGAGTATCTTATTGCTTTTAAAGTTTTTCTTCTCTGAGAATGAAAACATCAATCAAATATTTTCTTTTAGAAACTCTTACGTTTCATTTTAAGACAAATAACTACAAATTAATAAGAAGTTTTTCAAATGCTTATTTTGAATGAATAATTCTGCTTATGTATGGATGAATTTTGTGGTACAGTTATTAAACTACATTGCAAATCTTGTAAGAGATGTCTTGTAACATTTTGTAACAGATTTCAGAACATTTAGTTGGATCAGCTAGCTTTTCAAGCACTTGTGAGATCACAATGAAAAACGTTTTATTGACACCGACACTTATTATCTTTTAAAATGAAAGATTTATCTGTATTTTATAAGCCAATAACAGAAAAACAATAGAAATACATTTGTTTAAATTTGTGAGCTTACTTCAAACATAGATCACATCTTTACAAAAGAGCTTTTTTTTTTAAATGAAACTTAAGATTTTAGAAGGGAAAGATTTTGAAAATTGCAATGTTCTCTTTCTTATATATCTTACTGGTTGTGCCGTGTATTTGTATTTTTAAAAATAATAATTTTTTCTGCTAATGTAGATGATTTAATAGGGAAATTTATTTACTATTTACAGTAATTTTTGGATAAAATATAATTCCTTCTTAAAAACTTTTGACTTGAGGAAAAATAAGTTATATTTTAATTCCTTCTTCTAAACGGGTGCATATTTTTAGCAGAAAATTATTATTATTATTATTATTATTATTATTATTATTATTATTATTATTATTATTATTATTATTATTATTACTTCTTTATTATTATTAATATTATTATTACTAGTATTATTAATACTTGCATTAATACCTTGTTCGATTGAATTAATCAGTGTTATTGTTTTTTAATTATTCATACAGCAGAAAAGCTATTTTTTAAAATGGTAAACTAATCAAAATATATATGCTGAAGACTGAAATTCGAGAATGCTAACATTCAATTATGATTCACTGAAATTGAAAGTGTTTGTGCTTTTCTCGTAGCTGTTTCTATGGGAAAGTCGGCATTTGCCAAAAAATGTCAACATTTACCAAATTTCGGTTGACCAAGTTTAGTTACAGCAGCGTATACATAAGCGAATCAAATGCATATACAAAAAATAAAGCTCACAATATAAAGATCAACAAATTTTCCGTAGATATACCAAATTTTGGAAGCGTGCTTACGCGTCAGAAAGTTGATAACCGCACAAATTGTGTACTAAACAAATAAAAATAGCTCTGAAAGAGTTACTGTGTAGCCTTTCTATTACTTTATACCGTCAGAAAGTAATATCATGATTAATTTAGAGAGATATTTGTGCGTGCATTCAATTTCTTAGTTCTGCTGGTAAAGTTTTTTTTTTTTTTCACTTAACTGACTATAATTGAAAAAAAATAATAATAATAAAAGGAGGTTTGCAATATACCGCCAACTCGACCATTGGACAGCTGGTCGAGTTGGCGGTGTATTGCATGTTTCTGCCTTAGCCCTTGCTTATAGTCGGTTACTCACTGCTTTAATAAAAGGAGGCGTCTGACCGAGATCCATAGACACCCATGTACCTCAACGGATGACCAAATTTTGGCTTCTGAAAATTTGAGATCCTAATTGGAAGGGGTATTTTCTGGCTCCAATAGAGGGAAGCATCAATTCCATAACTTAATCAAAGTCCAGAAGAGAAGGGCACAGCTTAAGAAGCTTTGCATTCCTCCTAACTGCTAGCGACCGACCGCAACTGTTTCGGTGTCAAGAATTTAACAACCACATAAGGCGTATGTACGCGGTACGTATTTGATGGTGCCCGGCTCCAGATTTAACACCCTCTGATTTAGAGTCTAATACCTTATCCAATATGCTACTCATAAATATTGTTTTTTAATTTTATATTATCTATTTTGTTTTGTTTATATCTATCTATTTATTTATGTATTTATTTATCCTTTCTTTCTTTTTTTATTATTATTATTTTCATTCCTGCATGCTTTCTAATCATGTTTTACACGAAAGTATGCTTTAAAAAAATATATTCTCCCCTTCTTCTATAAAGGGTAGGTTGGGTAAAATGTTTGCAGCATAAACAAAACGACTTTACCACTTTAAACTTTGATATTTTTATTGCTTTCTTTTATGACTGTTAACATTGTTACCTTAGAACAAACAAACAGCGTACTAAAAAGTATTCCTAATTAATGCTATCTATCTTCGTCCAAAAAATAGTTAAAAGCTTGACAACCAGTCTTAAATATATAAGCTCCATCATTTGCTGCTCTGATTTTTACTGATAAGCGAATTCGTTAGAAAAAAGCTAATCTATCAAATCTGATCCTTTCAGATTTTAATGTTCTTACATACGTTTAATAGAAAATCAATTATTCATTTTTTCTCTAAGTTATTAAATTGATTTCCGGGTGAAACAAGTTAAAGAATATGTTTCTTTAGCTGTATTGGAAAACGATATAAAATTGGATATGTGAAAGTTATAAAAAATATGTCGTTTAGCTTATTTTGACTAATGCGTGAATATTTTAAAAGAATCATTAAATTTTATTTGGAAACTTAGTTACCTCTTGCGTGACTAAACCTTATCGTTCTAAATCATTAATTGAGAAAGATACATTTATAATATTTTCCTTTATTGACTATGACTTTAAAAACAAAATAAGTACAAAATACCATATCTCTCTTTAATGCATTTGCAAGTAAAAAAAAGCTTAAGTTAAAAAAATATATTAACATCGGATAAAGGCATAGAAAAAATTATATTTAGATTTTTTTTAAAAAGTTAAATCTAAAAATAAAGATGTAAATATGTAAAAATTCAAGATAAAACAGGTTACAAACAATGTGCATAAGTATTAACTTTTTTTCAGTTAAATTCAGAATCTTCGCTTAGGGAACGCGGTTAAAAGTTTGAATTGAAACATTCTTTCTAAAATCGGTTGTTAAATATACTTTAAAAAATCAAATGGTTTAAATACTGACTTCATATGTTTTAGCTTTAATTTATCATGTTTTGTTTTACCTTTAACAATTATGTGCGAAGAGAACAGCTTGAAACAATTGATTTGGTTTAAAAAGTTGTTCTAACAGTAAAACTTTACATAAATTGCTGTCAAAAGTTTAACCCATTAATGCCTAGCGTCCGTTTTTAGGGACGATCCAAAAAATGATCTGAATTTCCCCCAAATGAACATTTCAGCCAAATAATAGTGTTCAATGAGTACCTTGGTATTGTTTCAATTCGTTATTAACAGATTGCAGCACATAACCATTGTAAAGTGTGTTCTGTAGCAGTTTCAAAATGATCTTTATCAAAAATCACATCGTTCACAATCTCAAGCAAAAAAGCTAAGTTTTCAAAGTTATTCCCAGCTTCCCAGTTTATGTTAATTGCTGATTTTATTTCTTCTTATGTAATGTCTTCTTAAATACTATATTGTAGGCAGAAAAAAATGTAGCAAAAAAAGTATGTACCCTCTGGGGTTTATCGCAAATTTTTAGGGACGATTTGTCTTTAAAAAATTAATTTTTACATAAAATGTCTTTTAATATGTTTCCCGCTCATTAAACACTGTTTGTAACCAGTATACAAATATCTTTGGAAAAAAAATGTCGGGCATTAATGGGTTTAAAAAAAACGCCAGGTCAAGAGCGGATCAGAAGTTTTTCAAGGGGAGGGGCGACTGATATTCCTTACTTACTGTTTACAATACTGGTTAACAAATATTGATCACAAAGGTTTTGAACTTCAATTCCGAAATATTTTCTGGGGAGAGCCCCACACACAAACCTTCTTCACCAAAATTCCATTAACCCTTAGTTTGGCACATATCAAAAATTTAAAAATTTTGACAAAAAAATTTTATTTTAGTTTTTTTAGGGTAAAATGAATACATATTATATAGTTGAAAAATTTTCATGGGAAAAAATGAAAAGAAAATCGGTTTTATAAATTGTGTATCCTGCAGGATACACTGCCAAAGTAGCAAATAAGAATACATAAAAACGTTTTATAAAATTAAATTAAAGTATTTATTTACAATACAACTACATCTATCTATAAATTATTATACAAATCAAAATACAAAAGAAATTAAAAAATAAAAGAGAACATACCTGTAATCGACGTGATGTCTTGTTGTTTTGGTAGAACATACTGTAACACTTATAAACTTAACACTGAACGCGTTGCTTTATAAATAGCCACAGTAAAGACAGATGTTGAAAAAGAAGGTTTGAATAATGCTATAGGTTAAAAGCCAGCCCCCTAGAGGGCGCCTAATTCAAATTAAAAAAATATAGAAAGTGACGTATCCTGTAGGATACATTGCAAAACTAAGGGGGTAAAGTTGCCTAAAATTGCATTTTTAGAACTTCAATATCGAAAAAATACCAGGGAAGAGTCCCCAAAGGAACGGGCGATCACTCCCATCGCTCTCAACCCCTTGTATCCGCCCTGCTCCAGGTAGTGTAAACCAAAATACTTCTTTGTCTAGTTCCAATCCCTCATTGCTAGATGATTTTGCGTTGTGAGGATGCACTCTACCCCTCATAGTAGTTCTAAAACGTTTCATAAGACACCCTGTATATAGGGGATGCTTTCTTTTATTATTGTACTTTGGATCGCACTGTATAAAAGATCCTCAATAAATAACAGGAACTACTTATGAAACATCTTATCATTAACCCTTCACTGCACGATTTTTTATATTTTAATGAAAAAAAATCATTTGTTACCTTTTAAAGAGCCCTGAGTTCAGGAAAAATGAAGAAAAAAATTAATCTTAAAAATGTGCACCAAAAATGATGTTTTAATTGTTTGTTCTATATATGGCACAAAGCACATAGCATATGCTTTGTATACCGATAAGTGTAATAATTTACAATGTGTTTTGTGCCATAAGTGGTCAAACTTTCCACTAAGTGCATTTAAACATTTTTAGAACAAAGGAAATAATAACTAAGCACACTTCTAACGGAAATGCAGACACTCTTTCTTTCAAAAGCAAGAACTGTAATACCTAGACTAGTGCAACTAACTAGTGCATAAAAATCACACTAAACTCTTATAGCAATGTTCCAGAAGGGGCACAAATCTCAGTTTAACTGCATTTAAAAATCATAGGAATATATGAGGGTTTATTTGGTTTGTGCCAGATCTGGCGCACCGTGCAGTGAAGGGTTAAATAAGACTGATATTGTGTAATTTGAAAATGTTTAGTTAAATTTCTTACTAGCAGTGTTACCGTCATTACTATCATGTGTTTGCTGTAGACATTTTGTGCTTTTTAGTATCTGGTAAACTTTATTACCTCAGTAAATGAATTGAAAACACTAACTTGTGTTTTCAAACCTATCCTATTTATTATTTAACTTTTATTTTAACTTAACTAGCTAATGTCGTCAAGAAAATTTACGTTTTTATAACAAAAGAAATGAAATAAATATTCACTAGCCTACCTTGTTCATTTTGGATACAATTTAAAAGTGCATTTAAGAAATAATCTCTGTTTTCATTTTTATATATTTTATTTTTTAAACATAAATGGACATAACACAAATTGCATTTTCTTTCTAACTAAACTGGTTAAACTCTGCAAGAAAACCTTCATAATAACACCAACGCTTTACCTGATAAAAGGTGAACATTAATTTTATTATCGGTTAACATTATTGGCTTTATTACTTTTCAGGATACATATTTAGCAATTGTAGCATTAAAGAGCCTGGTAAAATGAAGTTTAGTTGCTCTATAACAGAGAGCAGAAATTTCCAATTTGCTTCAAGATCATGAAACACCTCGTTAATGCATCAATTTCCCCTTTTCTTCTTCAAATGAAAAAGCGTGTGCATAATCAACCAGTCGTAAAGGTAAAGATAAGGATGTTATTGATCGTTTCATCTCCTGAAGCATACCATTTCTCACATTTCTATTTCATTCAAATGTTGAAAAGGAATCAAGAAAGAAAATTTTGGCCGATGCAAAGATGTTTCTTGGATTTTATCATCAGTAAAAATATCGTCAAAGGCATGAATTTACTAAAAACGTAGTGCGTAGCTTGAAGAATATAAATTTCTGTGACTCAAAAAAAAAATCCACCAAAAGTTTCTGTGAAACTTAAAATATTTCGCCAAAAAGATTAAAAATTGCATGAAAGTACTTTAGCTATGAAATGTAAAATAAAAACTAATTATATTGAATATCACCTCCCTTTGCTCGGAAAAAAAACGTCCGAAAATCTCCCCCCCCCCCATGTAAAATAATCATTTTATTTTACTTAAGTAGCTTCTGTAAAATAATCATTTTCTTTTACTTAAATAGCTTATGTAAAATAATCATTTTCTTTTACTTAAATAACTTATGTACCATTTAAAAATCCAGTAAAAGTTCCATTGCGATTTGAAATCTTTCACCAAATAAATGAAAATAGACGTCAGAAACTGATTTTGGACAGAAGAGGTGTTTTTGCAGTTCAAAACTGTCCAAAATCGCCATGAAAAGGAAAGAAAGCTTACTAAACCAGAAAAGGTCAATCAAATCAATTCATATTTACTGTAGTATTAATAATGCAAAGAATGAATATTAATTAGTTCTAAAGAATTGATATTTGATAACATTCCTTTCTGAAATGTTCGTTAAAACATAATTTAAGCATTTTTTTCTTCCAATAACACTATTATATTACGTATATTATATTAAAACGTATTTATTTTAAGAGCTAGTAGTGCTATGAAAAGAAATTCGCAACACTGTCAAAGGGCTAATTTCAGTTCTATTCTAAAGAACTGTTATTAAATGTGTAATAGCAGTTCTTTGTATTTAGAAAGGAAAAGAACTTAAAAAATAAGTTCTGCATAACAGATTTTGCATGATGTATTAAAGAAAATTATTTTCCAAATCATAGAATAAACAATAATAAATTGTGGCTACAGAGCAAGCACTTATATTTTAAAATGAGTGACATTTTTATTTTTAACCCATGTTTTCCATATGATACATTCTGTAACTATGATGAACAAAAAATATAGAAGCTTAATAATTTTGAAAAACATTTAGTAATAACAAATCCTAAACTACATTATAAAACAAATCCTAGGTGAGATTAACGATAGTCCATCCTGGATTTGAAAATAATTTACTTAGACTAATCATAAAAAACTAAATTAATGTGTGAAGGAACTTTAGTTATTCATGACATGTTGCTTGTGTTTTATGAAAATGTTTTAGTATGACAGGATCCAAAAATGAAAGAGCTAAATCGAAGTTATGAAATAAATGAATTTATGTCTATTCGTATATACGAGTATGTCATATTTTTACAAAAACAGTACGTGGATTATAGTATACTAGTCGTTTTCGGCGGTTAGATGATTCTCATTTTTACACAATTCACTTTTTATACGTTTTATTATTTTACACCAAGAAGCGAAGGTGTTTTTTTTCCACACACGTACTCACACATTCATTTTTTAATTTATTGCGTATAGTATTCGTGGAGAAATATCATTGAAATAGAATGCTAGTACAATTGGGTTTCACTATAAGCAACGATAAACTAAAACAAAATATTTTTAATCGGGAGTTTGAGAAAGTCGGTTTGTTTCCTTGGATTGAATGGCTCAAGGGGTTTTAATAATGTTGCACCTTGGGAAAGATGATTGAAATTATTAGAATTATTAAATTGATCAGTGTATTTTGCTTATTTGTGTGTGTGTGTGTCTTTATGCATGGTTGATGCATAATATTTTGCACATATATCTATTACGCTTCTAGCTTCATTTAACATAGACATTAAATGAAACAGGCGTTTTGCTTTACATTTTTAAACACACGTTTTTCACTCTATACCAGTTATTAAATAACACAAATAATTACTTTTATACTACGACAAGATGATAAATATTAATTTTACTTAAAAACTAAAATGTGAAGCATAGGCTGAAAGTCCAATTAGCTAGCCCTTGCTTAGCTATAGAGCTCAACACATTAATATATCGTGTGTAAAATATGAAGCAAAGATTAAAAAAGTAAATAACGTAAGCTAAATTTTCAGCACATTGTATCTCATAATTTAGATGTATTACTTCCGAAAAATGATTGAGCGCGGGTACTGAAATGATCGAGTATGTACCCGTCTCCGTGGAAAACACGTAACCTATTAAATCTGAAATTGTCGACACAAAAGGTTACTAAAAATAGCGTCCGCGATCACAACTGGGCTACGATAACAGATGTGACCATTTACATGGTCGGAACTGACTCATTCATTCTGGTATCGGAAAGTGTGTAGGAAAACAATGGAGAGAAAGCTAAAAATTAAGAATTGGAAGCCCTAAGTGTAATTGTTGCTATTATTCATTCATGACACTGATTTGTTGTTTTTCTTGTTTTGGACCACTATGTACAGTTTATAGAAAAGGAGAAAATTACAGAAGTGTAATAAAAATGGTTTGATACTTTCGATCGTAAATATAAAGATGAATTGTGTGAGCACCTAAGTTAAAGGGAAAAAGGTATAAAGTTATCCCCTTCGAGGGATTGGAAAGGGGTAAATTCCTGAGTATTATGTGTTTCATTAATCTTCTAATTATATCTTTCTTTAAATTTTACCACAGGCAAAGCCATGGCGAGTATTGCTTGTTGTTATAAATGCTAGGAAATGTCTTTGAATTTGCCAAAACATATAGAAAAATTGTAAGCTCAGAACTATAATTGACTATGACTAATAGCATCCAAAAACTGAAGCTTACGTTGCTCACGTGAAGTTTAGCAAACACATTAAGTAAATTAGAACGCAGCATTACATTCAGATCCTTGCAGAAATGCCAAACCTGACAAACATATCCTTAAAATAATCCCGTAAACCATGTGCGCTGCTTCAAATGGCGGAGAACTAATCCGACGCACACGGTAGATGTCTTGATTTAGGAAATTACCACCAGAATAGTTACTATGAACCTAACTGATTAGTACGGGGCTCTGCGGATTCAATTTAATGCTAGTTCCCAATGATTACACTTTATGTGTAGTAAATATCTGGGTATAGCGTGTAAAGTTTAAAATAGTTTTATTAGAAACAGTGATTCAAATAAGTAGTTGCACTTCACTTTACATCGGGAAATGTTATCTTTCTCTCTTTATGCTTTCTTTTATTATGTTTAATGTGTAAACTGACACCGAGAAATGTGCTCTCGCACTCTGTTAACACGTAGTAACGTGTAATAAGTTGATTGGGGCATATAATATCAAAATCAGTTCAAAAAAAAAAAAGAGTCACACATGGCCTACTTTGTTTGTTCAAAACATTTTACTTATTAATTTTTACATAATTCAGTTTACAACTTCAATCTGTATTTTAATTTTTAAATTAGCACTATTGACTATTTTTTTATACATCAAATTATTTGGATAGGGCAAATTTTGAAGTAAAATGGTATGTCTCTGTCTTTTTTTTTACATTCGATTTCCCGGCGTAGTTTCTCAATTTCATGTGTGTAAAGTAAAAAACTGTGAGTTGATTAAACAATTTATTATCACTAATGATCAACCAGTGATTGAACATCTACCATAATCTTAAGAGAAAATTTGAGAAAATCAGATGCGAATGCTTTAAAATTAATATGTATACTCTTATATATGTAATCATAGTACATCTAGAAACATTTTATGTGTACTTACAATAAAAAAACAGCCGCGACAACAAATCAAAAGTGAAATAATCATTTATTCCTTTTTAAACTGTGTTTTTGCTTATTTGTTCTTCCTCTTCTCATTGTTCATCGGATGTACTACATTCAGACCATAGACGTGCCAGACATAGTCTCAATAATCACATTATTAGTGCATATTATTAGATTTTAGTATAAAATACCTGCAACTTTAATGTAAACGCAAATAGCTCTCGGGGATAACCCTTTTCAAAGGGGATTCCCGTTTTAGCTCATGACCGGAAAAGTCGTTTAAACTTCTCGGAATGTTGGCTAAAATAATTTGTTTACTGCAACTAATGGCTAGTCTTTGCCTCGTTACTTACCAATAATTTAATGAACGTATAAAGGGTCGCTCGTTGCCAAATTAATGGTTATGGAATCGGGGGAAAACTTCTCGAATTCCGCAAAGTAGCAATGCTAATGACGCTGTGCTTGGAACGTGGGATAACATTATTTGGAACGCTTTGGTTTTCTCTCTCAGCTAGGCAGTTGTGGATTGATAAAATCACTGCGTCTACTGTGTGTCAGCAATGAATGCTTCCTTTAGTTTTGAATTTACAAAAACAGTTTTGAATTGTTTTTGGAATTACTTGTAATACGTTAAAATATTCTGTATATATTTAATTAAAACATTGTTTAAAGCAATAATTATAACTATATTATTATAAACAACGGTCAATTAATACCAACTTAAATAAAATACAGGACTAATACATTATATGCGTAAACATTATTTGTCAACAAAAATCTAGATAGATTTCATAGTTCTGAATTAAGAGGTACTTTATCTTCTCTTAGATACTTTAAAAACAAATTCATTACATACGTGAGAGCTGTGCGTTCTAAAACATTCACAACTTTGAGGTAGACAAAAAATATGCAGCAAAAAACCCATACTACTATAATACGTGTTTTAATGATGTTGTTGTTTATCTTCTTTAACGATCTGACATGAGTCAGATCAACTACGGTAAGGCGATGACTGTCATGAAATTAGTGACTGGTAAGAGAGCAATAGTTGAGTCCACCTTTAAAAATCATATGCATATCGGGATTTACTTAGGAGTAGCTGGATGGTGACAGCATTTTTTACAAGTTGGAAAGATTTTTATGCCACCATAAAATGAGAGACACGTAAAGTGACCACTCAGATGTGATAATGAAAAACATTTAAAAAAATATATCCATCGAAAGGGCATAATAAAACGCGTTTCAGGAAGCAAACTTTTCCCCCTATATTCCCGTAATTGAAACGAAGTTTAAGTGTGGGCCAAAATTTCAAGTTTATTAAAAATTTTAGCAACAGACGGTGACTAATGGTAAACATCTTTCGCACTCTTTGCAGATAGATATCCTGCATACGGTTGGTAAATTGAGTTTCTAGACCTATCTTAAAGTTTGGCTTCTTAAAAATTAAGCTAAAATTAAGATATGTCTTCTTAATAACATGAGCACGAGGGAAAATATTTTTTGCATCAATATATCTTAACGTGGTCTTTGAATTGCTACTAAGCACTAATTTTTGCATTATTACACAACTCGTTTGATTTCCTGAGCTATTAAATAATTATTTAACTATTTATATTTATTTATTACCTATTCTTCAAGTTTTATTTTAAGACTTTGAAGTATTCCTTGAAAACTCCTTATCTTTCCATTGAGCGAATACAGCTGTGGCACTAATAAATTTATAGGTGGTATTCAAAGGCAATCGTTTAAAGTTCTGTCCTTCAACGCATACAAAATTTCTCTGGAAAAAGTATTGGAATTCGATACATCTAATGCATTTTTTTTAAATAAATGAAAGAATAAATGCATAAAAAATGAAATAATAATAAGCGACTTAAAAATGAATTAAATAATGATTAAATTAATTAATAGAAAATTGAGTGAGCAAAAAATGAGATCGGATTATTACTGATATATATTTGATATACTGATTTCATCAATTAACGATTTCATCTTTTTTTTTTTTCAATGATAAAGCTGTTTATAATTTTAGAAGTATATTATAGATACATGATTCCTAAATTTTTAATAGCTTTCTTATTATTTAAAATATGGAAAGAAGATCACGAATGTTTCCAGAGAAAAGTCAAATTTGCTATCTTAGGAGAAACATCTATCAAAGTAAATAAATATGAATACGTTATTTTTTTTTTTTTGCTCAATCGACAAAGGAATAAGTAGCTACTGCATATTAACTTTCATATATGAAGTCTGATAAAGTAAAGTATTGTTTTTAAAAATAACCCGAAATTCATTGATTCTAAAGAATGCTTTTTTGTCATTTAAGCGAAACGTGTTACTTCACGTCCAACAAAAAATGACTTGAGAGGAAGCGATAAGTTTAACCATTCTTCACGTTTGTATGTTACACTAATCATTATATCTGATAAATTCACGAAAAAAATCTTCTATTAATCCGTTTTTCTTCTACCAATTACAATGTTCAAATCGAGAAGATAATCTGATACAGTTTGTGTATCAGATTAGACAGTAAGTCTTGAAGAAAACAAGACTTTTCAATGTCAAACTACAATGTTTAGAGAAGTGTCTTATTATTTACTTTTTAGTTTATTAGTAAGCTCACCATTTAAAAAGAAACTGACTTATCAATGCTTAAAATATATTTATTTAATAAAAAACACCGCTAACACAACTATGACAATTGTAATTCAGATTCAAAAAGTTGGTGCAAAAGTATCGTTTTTGTGTCATAAACTGATGTATACATCTTACATTACTTCGCATTTCTATTTAATAACTTATCAAATTATCTATCAATTTTGTGGTCACATCACATGTGTGGTTAAATATGAAAGTATTTCTTTCAATGCATTCCTTGCCTGTCAAATAAAAATGATTTCTTTAAAAGACCAGGTTAAATTTATGATTTAAAACAATTCCGAAATAGTAAATTTCCACTCATTAAGCTGTAATTTTAAAGCAATACTTGGATATAAGTGTCAAAGTATTAAGCTTTTAATAGAGAAGCGCCTTTAATTGCGTGACGGGAACACGCAACCCATTAAAATTTGACACAGCCGACGCAAAAGTTTTCTCAAATATCTCGACATTTATTAATAAAGAGGCATAATGTGGCATAGGATATTGCAAAATTCATAATGCCAGATGCTGTAACTATGCCTGCATAATAAGCTTATGTTGCAGAAGGGCGTATAAAACCATGTTGATGAATTATGCTTTAATTAAAGCAGCTTTTTTTTTCTTCTTTTTTTTTAGTTTGTGTAGATACTCTATATATATCATGCAACTAAAACAATGTAATACAAAACTGAGTAATACCAAATATACAATTAAATATCGAATATTCGCTTAAGGAACAGTTAAGCACAATTTTGATAAAAGCTGATCAAAACCATTTTGCCATGACAAAAAATCTAATAAGCAGAATATTTCATTATTCTGGATCAAAATAATGCATTGCAATGGATTGGTACATTGGAAATGTATTATATTAAGCGGGATATTCTTTTAACCGATATTCTAATAAGTGGGCTGGACCGTATTTACTATTTCCTGCCCGGTTATAGGGAATTAATTGCATAATGGCAAATACTTTCAAATTCTCTTAACGCTTTACTGTGTCTTATTTTCCTTTTTTCATCGAAATTAAGGCTATAACGTTATTTTTGTTTACCTCCTCAACCTTCACTGTGAAAGGGAATGACTACATTTAAAAAGTGTGCACATTAATCCTTCAATGTAAAGAATGAAATATTGTTAATAAAAGCCAAAAAGTATTTCAAAAGACTAGAAAAAAAAGTAATATTATGAATTCATCACGACCCCATATTGCTTACTAATCAATACACATGACTGTTGACATATACAAAAATCTAAAAAAAAACTGTAGAAGACCAAGCCCGTCATTTAGGGGGACAGGGGGGGGAGGTCAACTGCTCCCCCCTGGCTTTGAGAAATCAATATACAGGGTGTCTACTCCAATCGTGGACCAATAGCTAATTTCTAAACCATTAGAGATAAGCATATAGTTTATTTAGGAAAAAATCTCCAAATTATGAAAGGAATTTTGGGTCTATTCAATGTTTTTCAAAAAATCAAATTTTGAAAGAGTTACGAAATTTAAATTTTTATACAGCTCCCCAGTCCTATCAATCATATTCAGTAAAACATTCTTGACACTGTAACGTTTAAAACTAAAAAAAAATCACTCTTCTACCACAAAAATTGACCGAGTTATGACGTTTTGAAAAATCAAGATTTTGAAGGATTTCGCATAGGGTTTCTTAAGTGATCTCTCGATGACGTCATGAAACAATGCAAAATCTTGATTTTTCAAAACGTCATAACTCGGTCAATTTTTGTGGTAGAAGAGTGATTTTTTTTTAGTTTTAAACGTTACAGTGTCAAGAATGTTTTACTAAATATGATTGATAGGACTGGGGGGCTGTATAAAAATTTAACTTTCGTAACTCTTTCAAAATTTGATTTTTCGAAAAACATTGAATAGACCCAAAATTCCTTTCATAATTTTGAGATTTTTTCCTAAATAAACTATATGCTTATCTCTAACGGTTTAGAAATTAGCTATTGGTCCACGATTGGAGTGGACACCCTGTATTTACATATAAATGGGCGTGGTTTCTGCTGTTTTCCGATGTAATTGCATTGTGTTTGTACTTTTGACCCCCCCCTGGAAAAACTTGAAATGACGGGCCTGAGAAGACGCATAATATTTTTACAAAGCATGTGCCATCCTCATAACAGATGGAATTTTAGAATAAGTGAATATCTCAACAAAATTAATACCACAGCTGATTAAGGTTGGTATTCTTCTAAAAAGGTTGTTACATTGCTTCCTCCTATTAAAATATTAACTTAGATGGTCATCTAATAGTTAATACTGGTAGCATGGTGGTTTCATATCGCATAGGGAATGCGGGACGCTGCTTGATTGACAAACACTACCGTCATAATTTAAAGACATCCTTAATCCAAACTTAGCTGCAATTCCTTTTTATATATTTTTTTCGCATAAGATATAGTTACCGTAAAGTCGGGTTACTTGGACCCTAGGGGGTTACTTGAGCCCATTACAGTAAAATGATAAAATCTGGGTTTGGTACTTACTAGTTGAAGACTTGCACGTAGTTTCTAGTTTTTCCGCTAGGTAGAAGCACACTGCAGCCTCTAACGCTAGTACCAAACAGAGATTTTATCATTTTACTGTGGGCTCAAGTAACCCCCTTGTGGGTCCAAGTAACCCGACTTTATGGTATCAAAGAAATTCATAATTTTGGTTTTGCAGGGTTCTTCTTTTGAGCTTAAACGTTATTTTAAATAGAACAGCATTTATGAAGGTAAAAAAATTATATCTTCTCTTTTTTCCAAGATTGTCTCTCTTGGAGATAGGGCTTTTGCTCTTATGACGTCAGAACGTGTACGTTTGTGTTTAATTAGGTGCGTTTTGTATACTTTGCCCCATTGAACCCATAATATAAAATAACTAGCGATTGCTTCCTATTTTTTCATAGTTTTTTTTTCGCATATTTTGGGAGCAATTTCGTTGTGATACAGTCACTGTCGAGGTACATGTGAAATCAAAGTCATGACTTACAGAAAAATTCCATTCTGACTGTGAAATTTCAACACGATTGCATTACAAAATGAAATTGAGACGCGTACCGAGGCCCCAAATTTATTGCGATGTTGCATCAGTTTTTAGTATTGGAATATTGGCTTTGACAGTTGTAAAATTTATCCTTTTAATCAACTATGACTGAATAAATCTGTTATGAAAAGTTCAGCTTTTGCCCTTAAATATTTCTATTTACATTGCCAAATATATTGGAACTGTAAAATCAACGTTTTAGAAAAAAGTACCTGACCTTTTTTAATGGAATATTAGATGAAAAAACTCTACACAAAACAAAAGCTGATTTAATGTTTTCAACTCGACAAAATATTAAAATCTAAAGATTCATCTAACGAGATTTTTTTTTTATAAATGACTAAAAAATTTTCAACATATAGCTTATGTTTTTAATAATTCAATTAAATTGCCACTTCATTAGATTTGGTTTTAAACCAATTTTGTTATAATATTAAACTTAAAGAGAACTGCAAATAACTTCTTTTTAAAGTATTATTCAGTCCAGTTTCTTAAACTTCGCATATCCTTTCAACTATCCCAATCTTCAGTGCATTCAATGCATTTTATTCATTTTACAGTTACTGTTGAAACGCAATAAACAAATTTGCATATTAGTGAAACTAAAAACTACTTTAATTTAATCTTTTGATTTGCAACGTTTTATCTTCGGACTCATTGCAAAAAAAAAGAAAAAGAAAAAAAAAACGAACGAGTGAAGATATTCTTAAGAACATTCTTTTCTCCCAAAGATCTGGAAATTCTCATTTGTTTAAGATATATCGTGCAAATTTTAACTCCATCACTCGCTTTTTTTTATTTCTTTTGAAGGGATGGGTTTTGAAGAAAGAGGTATTTGCATAGCCAGCAAATCATAGTGGCAAAGGAGGGGGAAAGTATTGATCGTTCGCTCCACATCCGAGAACGTCCACATATTATAATTTCATTCAAATGAGGAGAAAAAACTCAAAAAAAGAAGTAAATGTTTTTGAACCAATGCAAATTAGTTTTCGTAGATTTATAACTTTCGCAAAATGAGAATCGCCGCAAAGATGTATAAAGATATACAGCCTCATTTAACATTTTATATTAAGATCAAATTTTTTCCGCCAGTCCGCAGAATACAAAACTCGGCATCATTTACTTAGTTTTTATTATTCTTAATGTAATGAAATATTTTACATAGGCTGATGTCAGCTCTGCGCCTTTCATAGTAAAAGAGGAAGATTATTTATGAGTTTATCTTCAGAAAAGGTTTTGAAGAAATGCTTAATGCATCTATCCTGGTGACTTTGAATTAGTTTCCGGCTTGAGTGTTTAGTTTTATACTCTGCCTATTGCCTAATGTGGATTTAAAGATGTGCTTACTAAAAATAAAGTTAAAGACGTCCCTGAAATTTTAATTTAATTTATTTATTTTTGCTTTTTTACGCCTAACTATTCTGTTTTTGTTAGGTAAGGTAAGTTCTCAAAATGTATATATTTATTTCATTGTAAGTAGAAATTATTTTACACAAACTGAAAAATAAAAAAAAGTTTCAATTTTCGAAGCAAAATTCAAGAACTTCTTACGTTTCCTTTTAATATTAACATTTTTAAAATTGAATATAAATTTCACCCAGAAATAAGAAACCTTACTTTTTGTTCTACTTGCATCAAATATAAAATTACTATGTGTTTTTCTGTCTCTTATTCAGCTTAAGTTTTAAATAATTTTAATCGTGCTTTTCTAAAGGGTTAAAACACTTATTGCACTTTTAGACTTTTAATGCTGACTTCTGAAATGACTTTTTGTATTTTTTAAAGAAAATTATGACCTTTTAACATCGGGATTTCGTTAATTTGATAGCACTGGAGTGGCAATGAGAAATAAACACATCCTGAGGCGTGACCAATTTTATGTAAAAAATATACAAAAGTTATGTAGCATCTTAAAATTGGTACTGGATTTTGACGCCAACTCAAACCCTGCCTATAAAGTAAACGACAACACATGTCTTTCTTCTAACTGATATGCATTTTATTTTAGTAATTAATAGCTAATGTTATTTTACTAGAAAGCATTCAAAATTTGTTTTTGTAGTATGGAGGATAATTCAACAAGAAGATGTATCAAAAAATGTCTTCTAACTACAAATTTTCAAAGTAATGTAGAAGGGGAAACGTACAAATAAAGTATAAAACTTTTGTATCAATTACTGTTAACATCTTAGTTTTGCAACAAAGTGAGAAACTTTCAATCACGTTATTAAAAAAACTATTCCTTAGCCGTTATGAAAATGAACAGGTATATCAAAATTGTCATTGCATCAAAACTACATTGTTTTCTTTTTTCCTTTTTTATAAATGTAAAAGAGCTAAAAATCTACGGATTGCTCAAATTTAAATTGATTTTTTCCATTATCAACAGAATTTCAAAACGTAAAAACTTGGGAAGAAATATTTTAAAAACAACTAATTTCAATCACATTTTTAATTAAAAAGAGCATCACACGATCATCATGTGCTCTTCAAATTCATGCCTTGTACAGATAATTGAAAAGAATGTCTACTATAAATTTGTCGGATGTCTGTGCATCCATAAGCTCCCAATTTTTCGCATTGAAAATGCGTTCCTTGTAACGCCGAAACACGTGCCTGCAGTATCCCTGCCTTTTAGTGCTAAAAAACGTTGGATTAAAAATTTCCAATTTATAATTTGCACTAATGTAACCACTTTCTTCAATGTCTACTATGTACACATTTCAACAGAAAGTCTATAAGCAAGATCTGTTCAGCTATCAAAATGATCAATATTTTCAGATATACTATTTTTATAGTTGCGAGTGAAAACAATCAGTTTTTGCCTTATATGGATTTTTTACAAATCATGAGAAAAATTGTAGAACATATACTAATACGAAGAATGAGCATAGTAAATGTAAGCAGTTAAAAACCTTTTGCAATAAAAATGACCATTTTTTTTCCTTCAAGCGCTTTAAAAATAGCAACAAAGGAATGAATTCTCAAAATGAAGTGATATTTGTATCTGTAACTTACGAGTTACAATGCCCTGTTACACAGCAAGATAGATACGAAAAAAACTCCTGTAAAAAACTATATGATTATTGAATATGTCCACAAACAAATATTTCAATAGAATTTGGACTAAGATGTTTCGTAAACCCGTGCAAAACCTTCAAGAGAACAAAATAATCGTACTTAACCACTTATTATTTTCATGTTATTGCTATTTTTATCCTTATCTCATTCATTTTTGTTTGTTTGTTTGTTACTTAATATAATACTACTTTTTTTTTCCCCAAACTGAGAATTAAAACAAATGAAGGGTCAGGGGGAAAAACCACGGTAGTCACATTTGATTCATTTTGAGAAAAACGAAATTTAAACTTTACAAACTCATAAACTTCCCCAGTATACTTGTTCTAAAATGGCAATAATACATGGACTACAGTGTTTCTTCACGAATATTGCATATACTAAACGAAATTACACTTATTTTTCTAACAGGTGGTAGCATCAGTTTAAATTCAACAAAAAGTGGGCTACCGTGGTTTTTCCCCCTGACCCTTCAAATGTTGGAAATATTGCTGATCAGATAGAAAACGCCCTCATAATAGTTTCCACTGCACTGTAAGCATGCAAAATTTATTTCTTCCAAATTGCACTTCTTTACAAATATTTGTCATTCTGAAATGCATTCATATTCTTTTTCTAAATGACGGGATAGCTATATGTATACTCCCTCAAAAGTAGCTCCAGAAATAGCAATTGGAAAGTACTATCGATTGTCTTCTCCATATATTTCATCCCTCTAAGATTATTATTTTATTCAGAAAACGACATCAAATAAAATAACCTATTTAAATCTAAGTAAAAGGCATTACGTGTAGATGCTAAAGAAAATAGAGAGGCTATTTAGCTTTTAGTGTTAAACTCTTTTGTATTTCTTTACGATAATACTATTGTATTGCCTTAAAGGTATTTTTCTTCGATTCCATACCGCTCCATTTACTGCGCTTAGAAGCATTTCTGCTTGATTTGATTATGTATCAAATATAGAATAGATAGGACGTCTTCTTTTTTAAAACTTATAATGCAAATATGAATTGATATTTGTATAGTAAGAATTATTTGTTTTTACCATAAACTTCTTGAGTGATGAAATTTATGATACTTTAAGGAAAACGTACAGACGAAAAAAGAGATTTTGACTTTTGGTATGACGGAGAACCTCTTGGCTCATTTATAGCGACCTATAAATTATAGCGTTGGTGCCCTAACAGATTAAGTAAAAATTTTATTCGGGGAAAATTAATAAAATGTATCTGGTTAAACGTCAATTTTATATCATTAGTTATTACTCGAAATGTAGTCTCACATATATGCAGATGCAACAAAGGGTCGGACGGAAAACCTCTCCGTTACTTTTCAGGAGAATGTGAAAATGTGCTTGATGCATGGGAAGGATGGGACTCACTCGCTCTTAACGCTGCTAAACAATTCTGGTAGAATTCCTTTCATAGGATAACGTTCTCTTGAGTTGATGCAGTACAAGATTCTACATTCTGTGAAAATACAGTAATAAAGTGAAAATTGTCATATTTGAACTCACGCTAGTTTAATTAATTGTTTCTATTATTATTATAGTAATTAGTTATTTTTACCATCACTTATTTTCACGAACCAGCTGTTTTATATCATAAGAATTATGCTATTTACTTAGAAAGCGACATCTAATTGACTCTTTCAGAGTGAT
>JAXGGA010014010.1:0-33342 GCA_038373865.1 Uloborus plumipes
TGGGGGGTGGTGGGGGGTGGTGGGGGTGGGGGTGTGTGGTGTGTGGGGGGGGGTGGGGTGTGGGTTGGGTGGTGGTGTTTGGTGGTGGGTGTGGGGGGGTGGTGGGGGTTGGTGGGGTGGGGGGTGGTGTGGGGGGTTGGGGGGGGGGGTGGGTGGTGTGGGTGGGTGTGGTTGGGGGTGGGGTGGGGGGGGGGTGGGGGGGGTGTGTGTGGGGTGTGTGGGGGGGGGGTGGGGTGGGGGGGGTGGTGGGTGGGGGTGGGTGGGGGGTGGGGGTGTGTTGGTGGGGGGTGGGTGTGGGTGGTGTGGGGGGTGTGGGGTGGGGGGGGGGGTGGGGGGGTGGGGGTGTGGGGGGGGGTGGGTGGGGGTGTTGGGGTGGGGTGGGGGGGGGGGTTGGGGTTGGGTGTGGGTGGGGTGGGGGTGTTGGGGGTGGTGGGGGGGGTGTGGTTGGGTGTTTGGGGGGGGTGTGGGGTGTTTGGGGGGGGGTTGGTGTTGGTGGGTGGTTGTGGGGTGGTGTGTGTGGTGGGGGGGTTGGGTGGGGGGTGGGGTGGGGGGGGTTGGTGGTGGGGGTGTGGGTGGGTGGGGTGTGGGGGTGGGTGGGTGGGGGGGGTGGGTGGTGGGGGTGTGGGGTGGGGGGTGGGTGTGGGTGGGGTGGGGGTGGGGGTGGGGGGTGTTGTGGGGGGGTGTGGGGTGGGTGTGGGGGTTGGTGGGTGGGTGGGGGTGGGTGGTGGGGGGGTGGTGGTTGGGGTGGGGGGGGGGGTGGGGGTTGGTGGGTTGTGGGTGTGTGGGGGTGGTGGGGTTGGGTGGGGGGGTGGGGTGGTGTGGGTGGGGGGGGGTGGTGTGGGTGGGTGGGTGGTTGGGGTGGGTGTGGGGGGTGGGGGGTGGTGGTGTGGGGGGGTGGGGGTTGGGGGGGGGGTTGTGGTGTGGGTTGGTGGTGTGGTGGGTGGGTGTTGGGTGGGGGGTGGGGTGGGGGGGTGTGTGTGGTGGGGGTGGGTTGGGGGTGTTGGGTGGTGGTGGTGTGGTGTGGGGGGTGGTGTGTGGGTGGGTGGGGTTTGTGGGGGGGGTGGGTGGGTGGGGGGGTG
This sequence comes from Uloborus plumipes, assembly GCA_038373865.1. Lineage (NCBI taxonomy): Eukaryota > Metazoa > Arthropoda > Arachnida > Araneae > Uloboridae > Uloborus > Uloborus plumipes. Next base: position 1,080 of record JAXGGA010014010.1, read on the forward strand.
GGTGGGGTGTGGGGGTTGTGGGTTGGGGTGGTGGTTGGTGTGGGTGGGGGGTGGTGGGGGGGTTGGTGGGGTGTGGGGTGGGGTGGGGGGGTGGTGGTGGGGGGTTGTGGGGTGGTGGTGGGTGTGGTTGGTGTGGGGGTGGTGGTGTGGGTGGGGGTTGGGGGGTGGTTGGTTGGGGTGGGTGGGGTGTGGGGGGTGGTGGTTGTTGGGTGGGTGGGGTGGGTGGTTGGGGGGGTGGGGGTTGTGGTGGGTGGTGGGTGTGGGTTGGTGGTGGGTGGGGTGGGTTGGGTGGGGGTGGTGGGTGTGGTGTTGTTGGTGGGTGGGTGTGGTGGGTGTGGTGGGTGTGTGGGTGTTGTGGTGGGGTGGTGGGTTGGTGTGGGGTGTGGGTGTGGGGTTTGTGTTGGTGTGGGTTGGGGTGGTGGTTGGGGGTGGGTTGGTGGGTGTTGGGGTGGGGGGGTGGTGGGGGGTGTGTGGTGGTGGTGTGTGGGGTGTTGTGTGGGGTGGTGTGGTGGGGTGGTGTGGGGTGTGGTGGTGTGGTGGGTGTGTTGGTGGGTTGGGTGGTGTGGGGGTGTGGTGGGGTGGGTGGTGTGTGTGGGGGGTTGTGGGTGTGGTGTGGGTGGGTGTGGGGGTGTGGGTGTGTTGGGGGTTGTGGGTGGTGGTTGGGGTGGTGTGGGTGGGGTGGTGGGTGTGGTGGTGGGGTGGGGGGTGGGTGTGGTGTGGTGTTGGTGTTGGGTGTGTGGTTGTGTGGGGGTGTGGGGGTGGGTGTGGTGGTGTGGGGTGGGTTGGGTGTGTTGTGGGTGGGGTGGGTGGGGTGTGGGTGGGTGTGGGTGTGGTGTGTTGTGGGTGTTGGTTGGGTTGTGTGTGGTTGTTGGGGGTGGGTTGTGGTGGGGTGTGGGGGGTTGGGTGTTGTGGTGGGTGTGTGGGGGTGTGGTGGTGGTGTGGGGTTGTGGGGGTTGGTGGGTGTGGGGTGGGTGTGTGGTTGGGTTGTGTGTGTGGTGGTGGGGTGTGGTGTGTTGGTGGGTTGTGGTGGGTGGGTTGTGGGGTTGTGGGTGGTGTGGTTGGGGTTGGTGGGTGTGGTTGGGGTGTGTGGGGTTTGGTTGGGGTGGTGGTTGTTTGTGTGGGTGTGGGGTGTTGGTGTGTTTGTGTGGGTGTTGTGGTGTGGTGGTGGGTGTGGTGTTTGGGGGTGTGGTGTGGGGTGGGGTTGGTGTGGGTTGGTGGGGTGGGTTTGGTGTGGTGTTGGGTGTGTGGTGGTGGGTTTTGGTGTGTGGGTGGTGGGTGGTGTGGGTGGGTTGTGTTGTGGTGTTGGTTGGGGTGGTGTGGTGGGTGTTGTGTGGTGTGGTGGTGGTGTTTGGGTTGGTTGGTGGGGTGTGTGTTTGGTGGTGTTGGGGTGTTGGTGTGGGGTGGGTTGGTTGTGTTGTGTTGGGTGGTTGGGTGGTTGGGTGTGGTGGTGTTGGGTGTGGTGGTGGGGTGTGGTTTGGGTGTGGGTTTGGGTGGTTGTGGGTTGGTGGTGTTGGTGTGGTTGGTGTGGGGTGTTGGTGTGGGTGGTGTGTTGGGTGGTGGGTTGGTGTGGTGTGGTGTTGGTTGTTGTGGGTGGGTTGTTGTGTGGTGGGGTGGGTTGTGTTGTGGGGGTGGTTGGGTGTTTGTGGTGTGTGGGTTGGTGTGGTGGTTGTGTGGTGTGTGTTGTGGTGGTTGTTGGGTTGTGGGTGTTGGGTGTGTTGGTGGTTTGTTTGGTTGGTGTGGTTGTGGTTGGTGTGTGTTGGTGTGGGTGGGTTGTGGGTTTGGTTGTGGTGTGGGTTGTGGGTGGTTTGGTGGTGGGTGGTGTTGGGTTGGGTGTGGTTGGTGTTGGTGGGGTGTTGGTTGGTGGGGGTTGGTGGTTGTGGTGTTGGGTGGTGGTGTTTTGGTGTTGTGTGGGTGTGTGGGTTGTGTGGTGTGGTGGTTTGGTGTGTGGTGGGTGTGGTGGTTTGTGTGTTGGGTGTTGTGGGTTGTGGTGTGTGTGGGTGGTGGTGTGTTGGGTGTTGGTGTGGGTTGGTGGGTGGGTGTTGTGGTTGGTGGTTTGTGGGGGTGGTGTTGGGTGGTTTTGTGGTGTGTGGGTGGTGTTGGTTTGTGTGGTGTTGTGGTTGTTGGGTGGTGTTGTTTGGTGGGTGTTGTGGGTTGGTGGGTGTGGGTGGTGGTGTTGGGTGTGGTTGGTGGGGTGGTGGGTTGGTTGGGTGTGGTGGGTTGGGTGTGTGGTGGTGTTGGGGTGGTGTGGTTTGGTTTGGTGGTGGGGTGGTTGTGTGGTGTGGTTGGTGTGGGTTTGTGGTTGGTGGGTTGTGTGGGTGTGGTGGGGGTGGTGTGGTGGTGTTGGGTGTTGGTGTTGTGGTGGTGGTGTTTTGGGTGGTGGTTGTTGTGGTGTGGTTTGGTGGGGGTGTTGGTGGTGTTGTGGGTGTGGTTGTGGGTGGTGTGGGGTGGGTGTTGGGGGTTGGTTGTGTTGTGGGTGTGGGTTGTGGGTGTGGTGTTTGGTGTGTGTTGGTGGTTGTTGGTGTTTGGTGGTGGGTGTGGTGGGTTTGTGGTGTTGTGGTGGTGGGGGGTGTGGGTTTGGGTGGTTGGTGTGGGTGTTTGGTGGTGGTTGTTTGGGTGGTGTGTGGGTGTGTTTGGTGTTTGTGTTTGTGTGTGGTTGTGGGTGTGGTTGTGGTTGTGGGGGTTTGGGGTTTGGTGGGTTGGTTGGTGTGGGGGTGTGGTGTTGTGGGTTGGGTGTGTTTGTTGGTGTTGGTTGTGGGGGTGGTGGTGTGTTGGGTGTGGTGTGGTGGGTTTGTTGTGGGTGGGGTTGTGGTTTGTGGTGTGTGGGTGTGTGTGGTTGGTGTTGGTTGTTGGTGTTGGTGTTGGTTTGGGGTGTGTGGTGTGGTGTGGTTGGTGGTTGTTTGGTGGGGTGGTGTGGTGTGGTGTTGGTGGGTGGGGTTGGGTTTGGTGTTTGTGTGGTTGGGTGGTGTGTGTTGTGGGTGGGTGTTTGGTTGGGTTGTGTGTGGTTTGGTTGGGTGTTGGTGGGTTGGGGTGGGTGTGGGTTGGGTGTTGGTGTGTTTGTGGGTGGGTTGTGTTGTGTGGGTGGTTTGGTGTGGTGGGTGTGTTTTGGTTGTGTTGGGTTGGTGTGTGGTGTTGTGTTGGGGTTGGTTTTTGGGTGGTGTGGGTTTGGTGTGTGGTTTGTGGGGTGTGGTGGGTGGGTGTTGGTGTGGTGTGTTGTGTGGTGGTTGGTGGGGTGGTTGTGTGTGTTGGTGTGTTGGTGTGGGGTGGTTGGTGGTGTGTTGTGTTGGGTTGTGGGTGTGGTGGTTGTGGTGTGGTGTGTTGGTGGTGGGTGGTGTTGGGTGGTGTGGTTTGTGGTGTGGTGTGTTGGGGGGTGGTTGGTGGTTGGGTGGTGTTTGTGGGTTGGTGTGTTTGGTTGTGGGGTGGGTTGTTGTGGGTTGGTGTGGGGGGTGGTTTGTGGTGGGGTTGTTGTGGTTGGGGGTGGTGTTGGTGTTTGGTTGTTGTGTGGTGGTGGTGTGGTGGGTGTGGTGGGGTGGGGTTGTGTTGGTGTGTGTGGGTGTGGTTGGTGGTGTTGGGGGGTGTGTGTGGGTTTGTGGGTGGTTTGTGGTTGTGGTGTGTGATGGGGTGGTTTGTTGGGTGGTTGTGTTGGTGGGTGGGTTGTGTGTGGTGGTTGTGGGTGGGGTGTTGGTGTGTTGGGTTGTGTTGTGTGGGTTGGGTGTGGGGGTTGTGTGGGTGTGGTGGTGTTGGGTGGGGTTGGTGTGTTGGTGGTTTGGTGTTGTATGGTGGTTTGGTGTTGGGTGGTTGTGTGGTTGGTGTTGTTGGTGGGGTTGTGGTTGTTGGTGGTGGGTGTGTTGGGGTGTGGGTTGTGGTGTTGTGGTGGTGGGGTGTGGTTGGTGGTTGTTGTGTTGTTGGGGTGTGGTGTGTTTGGGGTTTTGTGGTGGTAGGGTGTGGTGGTGTTGTGTGTTGTGGGTGTTGGGTGGTTTGGGTGTGTGTTTGGTTGTGTGTAGTGGGTGGGTGTGGTTTGTGTTGTTGTTGTGTGTGGTTGTTGGTTTGTTGTGTTGGTATGGGGTGGTGGTTGTTGGGTGGTGTGTTGGGTGTGGTTGTGTTTGGGGTGTGTGTGGTGGTTGTGTGGTGTGTTGGTGTTTGGTGTGTGGTTGTTTGGGTGTGTTGGGTGTTTGGTTGTGGTTGGGTTTGTGGGTTGGTGTTGTTTGTTGGTGGGTTGTGGTGTTGTGTTGTGGTGTTGTGTTGTGTTGTGTGTTTGGGGGTGGGTAGGTGTGTGGTTGGTGTTGTGGTGTTTGTGTGGTGTTGGTGTGTGTGTTGGTGTGTGGTGGTGTGTGGTATTGGGTGTTTGGTTGTGGTTGGGTTGTTGGGTTGTGTTGGTGGTTGTTTGTTTGGGGTGTGGGTGGATTGTTTGGGGTGTTTGGTGTGGTTGTGGGTGTGTGTGGTGTTGTGTTGTGGTTGTATGGTTTGGCGGGTGGTGTGTTGTGGGTTTGTGGTAGGGGTTGTGGATGGTGTGGAGTGGTGTTTGTGTGGTGGTTGTGGTGTGGTGTGTTGGGGTTGTTGTGGTGGTTTGTTGTTGTTGGGTGGTGGGTGTGGTTGGTGGGGGTGTTTGTTGGGTTGTGGTGGGTGTGTGTGTGGGGGTTGTGTTGGTGTGGTGGGTAGTGTTGTTTGGTGGGTGGGTGTTGGTTGTGGGGGGTGTGGTTGTGTGGTTGGTGTGGTTTGGTGTGTGGTGGGGTTTGAGTGTGTTGTGGTATAGGTGTGTGTGGTGTTGTGGTTTGGTGTGTTGGTGTGTGTTTGTGGTGGTTGTGGTGTTGTGTTGGTGTGGGTTGGTTGGGGATGTGTGTTGGGTGTGTGGTTTGGTGTGTTGTGGTGGTGTGGTTTGTTGTGTGTGGTGTTTGTGGGGTGTGTGGTTTGTGTTGGTTGGGGTGTTGGGTGGGTGTGGTTGGGTGGGGTTGTTTGGGTGTGTTGTGTAGGTGTTTTTGGGTGTGGTGTGGTGTGTTGGGTTGTGTTGTGGTGGTGGGTTTGGTGTGTGGTTGGTGTGTTGTGGTGTGGTTGGTGTGGTGTGGTTTGTGTTGGTGTGGTGGGGTGTGTTGTTTGGTGTGGGTGGTGGTGGGTTTGTGGTGTGGTTGGTTTGGTGTGGTTGGTGGTTTTGGGTGTGGGTGTGTTGGTGGTTGTGTGGTGGTTTGGTTGTTGTGTGCTATGAGTTGTTGGTTTGTGTTGTGGTGTTGGTGTGGTGCTGTTATGTGGTTGTGGTTATGTAGTGGTGCGTTTGGGGTTTGGTGCCGGTTGGGTGAATGTGGTGCTTGTGTGGTTGTCGGTAGTTGAGTTCTTGGTGTGTGCTGATGTCTTAGTGTGGTTGTTGGTGATTATATTTGGGTGGTTTGTGATTTGGTTTGGTTGAGGCGTGTATGTGTTCGGTTGGTGTTGTGTGTCGTGATTTGTTTGGTGGTGGGGTTTGTTCGTGTGGTGGTGGTAGGTTGGGTGGGAGTGGTTGGTGGTTGGTGTGTGTTGTTGTGGGTTTGTGTTTGATGAGTGTTGTGGGTGTGTGTTGTGGTGTGTTTGGTGTTGTTGTGGGTGAGTTGGTGTGCATGTGTGGGAGTGCATGGTTGGTGTTTAGTGATGTATTGTTGTTGTGGGATGTGTGTTGGCGGTGGTGGTGTGGGGTGTTGGGTGTTTATTTTAGGCTTTTGTGTGTGTGATGGGTCGTGTGTGACTGTTATTGTGTGTGTGTGTGCTTTTAGCTGTGTGTCGTTTTAGGTAGATGTTCTAGCTGTGTTGGTTGTGATCGTCGGATGGTGTTATGCTAGATGTCTTGTCTGTCGGCAATGCATGGTTTGTGTGTGATATCTTTTCGTGTCTAGTTGTGGTGTGTTTAGTGTGTTGTTGTGTGTTGTTTGTGCTGTTGTAGATGTACAATCTTTTGTTGTCGATGGCGTGAGTTCTGGTAGTCCTGTGATTTGTGCTTTGTTGTGTGTGCTGTGACTGTATCGACTCAGGTGTGGTTTTGTGTGTTGAAAGTGTTGTTGACTGGTGTGTTTGCTTTGGTTTGTCTTGTTGTGTGTGTGTGTAGTTGGTTGTTGTCGGCTTGTGTTTGTGTTGAGTGTGTGGTGTTCGCATAGGGCGAGTGAATGTGGGGTTGTTGGATGTTGTCGTGTATTCGGTATATTTGGTGATGTGTGGGGTTGATGTAGATTGTGTGTGTGGGTGTGTGTTGGTGTGTTGTGTATACTCTTTGTGTTGTGCGTTTGGCTGTTGGGATGTTCGCTTGTCCTTTGAGCGTTGTGTGTGCATGTTTTGATGTCGTGTGAAGTGGTCGGTCTTGACTTTGTTGTGTGTTTTTGCTGTAGTGCTGGTGTTTGTCGGTTTTGTGGTGCTTCTTTGTTGTGTGCTGGTCTGGCGGTTTCGTGATGGTGATTGTGAGAGTTATGAATGCGTGTGTTGTTATGGTGTGTCGTGTGTATTTTGTTGTTTTTGAGTATATTGGGTGTGTCGGTGTGGGATTGCTTGTCGTGGTGGGTGGTTTGTGGTGTGGATGTGTGTGTGGAGTGTTTGTGTTGTGGTGTGTTGCGTGTAATGCTGGGTAAGGGGCTTTTGTGTGGTTTGTGGTGTGTGTGGATCGTTGTGGTGTGTGTGTGTGTATTCGTTGATGTGTGTGTTTGTGGTTTCGTGCGTGATTTTGTTGATTCCTGCTATGGTGTTGTGTGTGATTGTAGATAGGGCGTGTTTGAATTGTGGTGTTATGTTGATGTTGATGCTCGTTGAATATGTGTCTTGATCTTTGTTGTGTGCTGTTGTGGCTGATTGTTGTGTTGTTTGTGTTGCCTTTTGATGGTTTGTTTATGTCGAATGTTGAGTTCGGTTTGTTTGTATTATTGTGTTCGTGTGTGGCTTTTGAGTCGTGTTTTTGGGTGGTTTGATGTGGTGATTTAGGTTAATGGTGTTGTATTGGTTCTTGTTTTGTGTCTTGTTTGTGTGTGTGTCGATGAGCTGTTTTTGTGTTTTTTGTGGTGTGTGGTGTTGGGCTTTTGTCTCGTCGAATTTTGGGATGTGTTTTTGTGTGTTGTTGTGGTGGTGTCTATATGGTGGTGTATTGATTTGTTTGTGTTTGATGGCAGTTTTGTGTTGTGTTCTCCTTTGTTGTGTGTTTGTTTGGATTCCTTCTGGTTGTAGGTGTGCTGTGGAAGCCTGTTATGGTTCTGGAGTTGTGTTCGTGTGGTTGATGTTCGTTCAGGATTGTGATATTGATGGTTCTGTTTGTGGAGTGTGTGAGGTCTGTGTGTAGTGGGTTCGTACTGCTTGCTTATTCGTTGTGCTCTTTGGCTTTTGGTGCGTGTGTGTGTAGTGTGTGTGCTGTTTGTTGTTGTTTGCTTGTTTGGTGTTGTGTGGTTGTGCTGTGTTTCGTAATTGTGGTGTGTAGGTGCTTGCGATCGTGTGTTTTCTGTGATGGTGTCTTCGTGTGGCGCGCGTTGTATGGATGTCTGTGTGTGTTGTGAGTATAGTTGTGTGTGCGTTGGTGTTTCTGTGTGTGTGTGATTGTCGTTTCTGCATTGTGTTGTTGTTGGTACTGCGTTGTGTGTGTCCTTGTGTTCCTATTCGTGGTTGTGTGCTGTTGTTGTGGTGCTCGTGGAGTGTTGTATGTATTCTTGATTGTGATGTGTTAAGCGTAGTGTTTGTGTGGTTGTGCTATAGGTCGTTCTGATGCTGTGTGCTGATGAGTGTGTGGCTGTTATGTGTAGTGTTCGTGTGCTTTGTCGGAGCTCTTTAGTCGGTCGTTTGTTGTTCGTTGTTGGTGGCATGGACTTTCGTGTGTGTCTTGCCGTGTGTGTTAGGTGCGTTTGTGAGGCTGAGTGTGCAGGTTGCTGTGTTTTGTACCTGTGCTCGTATGTGTTCGTGATGTGTGTGTAGTGTGATGTTGCTAGTTGTGTTGTAGGTGTGTGTGCTGGTGTGGTGGTGTGTGTTGTGAATGTTGGTGTGGATGTTGATGTAACTGTCCTGACTTTGTCAACTTTAGGGTGTGGGGGCTGTTGGGGGACTGGATTGTGTATGGTTGTAGTGGTGATTGTATGTTGTAGTTTTTTTCGCATCTTGTGTTCCAGTGCTCGTATGGTTTCGGATGCTTAGTTTGTTTTTTGTGGTTTGTCGTTGATTTGTCGAGACAGGTTGTGTGTCTGAGATTTGTTTATGTAGTGAGAGAGTTGTTTGTGTGTGTTGGAGTGATATTGTAGATGTTATTTTGTTGGATAGGCGTATCTGTTTTGGTGTTGTCGCGTCTAGTGTGCTCGAAGTGTGTGGGTGTGGTAGCTTTTGGTATTCGTTTTGTTTAGTTGTGTGTTGATTGGTGGACTGCTGTGTCGTGTTAAGGTGTGTTTACGCTGCGTACGTGTGTGATCATGATTGTTGGTGCTGTGTGTGCGGGTTTTGTGATTTTAGGATTAAGTCGTGTGTGTAGTGTGTTGTCGATGGTGTGTGTAATGTAGTCGTGGCTGCAGTCGTGGTGTTCGTAGTAAATACGTTGCTGTTGCTCGTTATAATTGTTCAGAGGATCTATTGTGTGGATGTGTGCTGCTGGCGGGTGTCGTGGTTTTAGTTGATTTGAGCGTATGTTGATTGTTATAGTGTATTGCTTGGTTTTTTATTTTTGTGCTTTGTTATTTTGTTATGATAGTGTCTGATATGTGTGTTCGCTACTGTAGGCATCGTGGTTGTTTTATATGTGGTGTTATTAGTTAGAGGTTGTGTTGTTTAATTTGGAATTTTGAGCAGAAGTTTAAGATTGTCAGATGTTTGTATGTGTTTTGGATGGTAGAAGCATTTGTTGAATATTGTTTTATGATTTAGTCTTTAAGTTTTGTTTGAAAGTTTGATGAGTAGAGTTATATGAGCTGTTTTCGGCTTGAGTGGTTGAGTTTATATGGTAGAATATTCAAGTATTTACCTTAAATATAAATATAAATATATTTACAAATATATATATCATACCAATTATATAGTATATATATATACTATTATATATATATATATATTATATTATATATATATATATATATACTATAAATATCATATATATACTATTTATATATATTATATATATATATATTCAATATTAATTATATAATATATATATATTGTTTATTTCAGTACATGTCATACTATTTAAAATTCTCTTTAAATGTATAGATTGAGACTTTTAATTTGAGATCTTACGCGATGTTTTATTTTATGTATTGTCTGTTACAGTTCAAGAATAATTTTTTTCCCGATAATTACTTTATTACACTTTATTATTTTTGAAATACTCAGTCCGGACAGCCAATTACCAGTTTACAGAGTGTAAAATTGGGTGAATGTAAAGGTGCGTGATAATTAATTAAAATTTTAAAAACTCATTTTTCTTAAATTAATGATTTAACTAATTAATCGTGACCATATAGTGGCTCATACGTACATTGCATTGCAATACCAAATTAAAAAAATGGGAATTTAAATCCCTGAATTAAACACATAAAAAAGGATTTTTAATAGAATCAGATCAACTCCAAATGTAATTTTCACTTCATTATTTATTTATAAACTTATATAAATCAGCATCAAAAATTAACTCTTATTAGAATTCAAACTTAAATTCGCATACATGGAGCTTGCATCATTCATCATTATTAACCTTCATCAATAATTATATATATTAATAAAAATGGAATATCATTCATAACACAAAAAATTGAATTGCATCAAATGAATAATTTTAGCTGCATTAAATTCAAGAGGTGTAAATATAATGGTAATTCTTATTGAAAGGGGAGGATCGACGTCTCCCGCATTCAAAGGTACTTTAAAAAATATACTTGCACAATAAGAGGCGATCGTGGCTCATTTTGACATTCCTACGGCGGTGATCCTTTAATGTTCAGGGTAGGAAGTTGTCGATGATTTCAATTCACATAAAGTTCTCAATTGATGAGGAAGACGACGCAGCTCACTGTTTCAGAACACCGTCCCTCCATGTTGAAGATTCAGTCGAAATGTAGGCTCTCCATAGCAGCGGATTCTGTGCTGTACACAAATTTGAGATCCTCCATTAGAAGATTCTTCCGGAGTGCACGCGATTTATGGCAAAAGTTCATGTTACGGAGTGCAGGCTATTTATGGCAAATAGTTCATGTTATGATTCCATAGTGAAAGATGAATTTTTGCAGTTCTTAATTTTCACACACTTGATCCATACACGCTATTCATGGCCACAGTTTCATTTTGATGCAAAAAAATGTTAAATAGAATGACAAAAAATATACTTGGATAAAGATCAAATGAATAGATTTTCTTGAGTATGATAATAAGATTTTTTCAGTTATCTTTTACAGATACATCACCGCTTTTTCTTCTTTTTCCAAGCTACTGCCCAACGAACTTTTTTTTACGGAGAAATCTCTTACACTTCATTGCAGCTCCAGACATCTTACACGTACGAATGCAGCAGAGAGAAAGATTAATGTATAACGGACAAATTCCTGACAATGACGCTATGACGCTCGCCACCAGTGACGCTAACCTCTTAGCCAATCATTTTAATTTTTACATTTCGATTACCAAATAAGGTAATGCAACGATGGAGAATCGTGATGACTCAGATCTTCTACTCTTCTCGAAAACTGAATTTGCCGCCGACATGTGGCGCCATCCCAAAGGAAAAATTGTTACTAAATGTTAAAACTTGTAGGTTTTTAACACAGAGAATCGCCCTAATAATGAAACTTTAAATGATTAGTGAAAGTTTAAGATGAATGAAGAAAAAATTGCTTCAATGATGAGACATTCTTTATTTTTCTTTAGCACACTTAAAATACAGACAGAAACATCGTTAAAATATTAATATGTATCACAAAGAAGTACATTGCCTTGTAAAATAACATATAAGAAAAATAATTCATTTATGTTCATGTTGATATGTACTTGAAGTAAACTATTATAAAATTTTACATTTGATAGCTTTGATTTCCATAGGTTTATTTCATTATTCATGATGTTCACTATTTGTTACATTACAGTGTCTATAAGCCAAAGTTGTAACACTATCCTCTAATATTGCAATATCCTCTAATATAATCGCTTGCAATCGAATAGGCATAAAGTAGATTTCCGAAAAAATATTGTTCAATTTCATGATTTAGGTTGGTTGTTGGTTGGTTGCTTTAGGTTTTTTGGCACAAGAGCCTTCATAGGCTATGCTGCGCCAAACAATGCTGTGGGAAACAGATAGTAAACCTAAAAGTACAGCACCAATAAAAGTTGTAAAAATTTAAAAACGTTATCAATACACACATTTATACGAAGTTAAAATCTTAGGAAAAACCAGAAATCTAACAAAACAAATCGAAACACAAACAATAGGATAAGGATAAAATTACTAAATTAGAGACATAAAACCAATCTCATGTAGAAAAGGGAACAAATTGGAGTGGGGTGTGTCCCCTAGTAACTCCGTCAAAGATGGATAAAAATTATTAAAATATTTAAAACGTATACGATTAAAATTTGGGCAGTTGCATAAAATATGCAACACTGTCTGAATGACATTACAGTTATTACATACTGGAGCTGGTTCGTGGCAAAGAAGATATTTATGAGTAAATCTCGTGTGATCAATGCGAAGTCGAGATATTATAACTTGTTCCCTTCGATTGATATTTAAGAATTTAAAGCCTTTTGTGTATGGTTGGAAGGAGCGCAATTTGTTTTGCATTTCTCCATTCCAGTCACGCTGCCAAGAAATGTTTAGGCTGTCTGCAATGCAATTTTTAAGGTCTTCAAAGGGGACGAGATCTTCGACATAGGCACTTGCAGACTTGGCAGCTGCATCGGCTGTCTCATTGCCAGCTATTCCCACATGACCAGGAACCCAAGATAAAAAAATTTCGAAATTGTTTTGCTTTAGACTATTGTACAACTGAACAAATTTTATAACTAAAGGATGACTATAGTTGTTGCAGTTAGTGATAGCATCTAATGAACTTTTTGAATCTGTATATATTATCCACTTTTTGTGATGTGATTGGGCTATTGTTTGTAGCGAGGTGACTATGGCTTTGATTTCAGAAGTGAAAACTGAACAGGAAGTATTTAGTTGTTGAGAGATAATTTGTCCATTAAAAACTGCAGCAAAGCCGACGTGATCATTTGACTTTGATCCGTCAGTCAAGATTTCATTATATGAAAAATACTTTTGTTTTACGTCATAGTAGATTTGTCGGTATACAGAATCAGGTATGGTGTCTTTTTGAAATTCAGAAAAATCAGAGAGTACGAAAATACTACTATCGCTCCATGGTTCAATGAGTTCTGGAGTAATGCATGTATTAAAATCTGAGAGCTGCAGGCGATTTAGCGCTTGTCGCATTCGGATCCCAAATGTTGGGGTGACCGAAGGACGACGTGTAAATAAATCAACATTTGACGGATGGAAAATGTGTAGATGCAGCGGATGGTTTGTATTCGGTTTGGTTTTAAAGTAAAAATTAAGAGAAAGTTTCAGTCTTCTATTGTTAAGTGAAGGTTCGTGTGCTAATATATATAGGCTTCGACTGGTGAAGTTCGGAAGGCTCCTGTGCAAATGCGCAGGGCCTGATTATGTATTGGATCCAGAGCTTCAGATAGCTTTTAGCTGCGGAGCCATAAATTTGACAACCGTAATCAAGTTTTGAGCGTATGAGAGCCCTGTATATTCGTAACATGGACTCTGTATCGGCACCCCAAGAAGTGTTAGCTAAGACCTTGAGAATGTTTAATTTCAATGTGCATCTCTTCTTTAACTCCTGTATATGCGGCGAAAATTTGAGTCGATTGTCAAGAGTCAGACCAAGGAACTTTCCTTGATCTTTAACAGATATCGGTTGATTATTAAGCAGTAAGTTTGGGTCAAGATGAAGCCCTCTCTTACGGCAGAAATGTATACAGAAGGTTTTTTGAGCGGAGAAGGAGAAGCCATTTTCCTCCACCCATTTAGAGACTTTATTAACGGCTATTTGAAGCTGCCTTTCAATGATACTCATGTTCGACGACGAGAAGGAGATTTGAAAATCGTCTACGAACATAGTACCCTTGACGGCAGGGGGCAGTTGTTCGATTAAGCCATTAATTGCAATTACGAAAAGAGTTACGCTCAGTACACTTCCTTGGGCACACCTTCTTCTTGGATGAAGGTGTCTGACAGAGTAGACTTGACGCGTACACGAAAAGTTCGATGTTTGAGAAAATTGGAGATAAAGATGGGCAGGTTACCTCGCAACCCATACTCGTGAAGAGTTTTGAGGATCCCATATCTCCAAGTACGGTCATATGCCTTTTCAATGTCAAAGAATACGCTCACAAGATGTTTACGTCTAAGAAATGCTTCTCTGATAGATGTTTCAAGAAGCAGCAAGTTGTCAATTGTGCTTCTGCCGCGCCGGAATCCACTTTGAAAAGAAGATAGTAGGTGATTTGACTCCAGAATGAAAATTAGTCGGGCGTTAACCATCCGCTCCATCAATTTACAGAGGCAACTAGTAAGTGCTATAGGTCTATAACTTTCAGGTTGATTGGGTGGTTTATTTGGTTTCAGTAACGGTATTATTGTGGCTTGAGTCCAGATTGTCGGAAAACGTTGTTCAGTCCATATTCTATTAAAAAGATGTAGTATATTTTCTAAAGATGTTTTACTCAAATTTTTCAGCATTCTGTTGTGGATTTCGTCAGGACCAGGTGAAGCATTGCGGGTTTTTTGCAAAGCAATAAGAAGTTCTTTAAATGTAAAATCGGTATTATATGGTTCTAAAATGTTTATATTAAAATTAAGGATTTTTGTTTCCTTACGTGATTTAACAAGTAAAAACTTTGAACTATAATTGTCTGCTTTGGAGACATCTGACAAATGCGTCCCCAAGCAGTCAGCCACCTGTTTGAATTCAGATATTATTTGACCATTTCTCTCCAGTATGGGAGCACAAGATGTTTGATAATTGCCAACGATTTTTTTAATTTTGCCCCAAACGGTCTTGGATGGGGTGGACGTCGTTATTGTGCTGACGTATGTTTGCCACGAGTCCCGTTGGCTTTTTCGCCGAATCCTTCGAGCTTCAGCACGAGCTCGTTTGAGTGCCACAAGATTTTGTGTGGTCGGATATCGACGAAATGTGTCCCATGCTTTTTTCTGTTTTTTAAAGGCTGCCTGGCGATCGGAGTTCCACAAAGGCTTCGGAAATTTTATCCTCCTCTTGGTGGTTCTTGGTATAGCAACTTTCGCTGCATGCAAGATAATGTCGGTTACTCGGCTTACTGCTACATCGATGTCAGAAGCATTCACTACTTCCAAAGTTATTTCTGCCAACTGGGTAAATGCTGCCCGCCCAATCAGCTCGATCAAGGCGATAACGGGCTTGCTGCTGCTCATTGTAGCTGCAGCGTCTAGCATATGTTAACTTGATCGGGAAGTGGCCACTGGTGTAGAGACCACCTTTCACCTCGAAATCCCAGTGTGGCAGAAGCGAAGGTGAGCATATTGACAAATCGATGGCATGGTAAGTTTGCGTTGGAAGATGGAAATATGTATATTCACCGTTGTTAAGAACGCATAGATCGTTGTCACCGATAATATTTTCTATTATCAATCCTCTGCTGTTTGTGTCCGGACTCCCCCAGAGAGGATTGTGGCCATTGAAATCCCCCAAGATGAAGAATGGGGGTGGGAGTTGATCTATTAATGTCTGCAATTCTACGCTTCTCAAATCGTAAGAGGGTGGAATATACACCGAACAGACTGTGACTAGCGAGTGAAGGTGAACACGCGCAGCTACTGTTTGGAGGGACGTGTTGATATTGAGCTGGCTAGATGCGTAATCAGTAGAGATTAGCATCGCCACTCCACCACAATGACGGTCTCCTGTCAAGCAGTCCTTGCAGTACATTTCAAAACCTTTCAACCTCGGTCTATCAGTAGGTAACAAGAATGTCTCTTGCAGACAGAAAATGGCCGGTTGGTGAATTTCGACAAGATCTTTAATGTCCGAGACATTACGCGAGTAACTCTGACAATTCCAAGATAAGATGCTCAGGGCCATGAAGAAAAGGGAAGAGAAAAACGGCCAGAAGAAGGAGCGGATCATGGCGCAGTGGCGTCCGTCCACCCTTCGTCATCGGATGGCGGAAGTTCTTCAAACTCAATATCATTGACTTCTTTATGAGGAGAAAGTAGTTCCTCAAGAGCAGATTTAACTAGTTTTGTTTTCTTGTTAGTGTACAAGAAGTCCTCTTTTTTAAAACCATAGAAATTCGGGGGCCTCTGTTTAAAGGAAACCCCAATTTTAGCACGCGATTTTATCAGTTTCTTTTTTTCAGCAGTCTTCTTTTGGTTCTGTTCATTTGATTTATTTAAAGGAAATTTATCTGCAGTACCCGCACTCTGTTTTTGTGCTGTTTGCATTATGTTTTCGTCAGCATTTTTTTGAGGTGATTTCGAAGTATTTCGTTGAACATTTGCCGTTTTAGGTGAATTAGGTAAATTATAAATAGGATGTTTATTTTGTTGTTTGGGTGTGATAACTGGCTTATTATCAGTCCCTGTTTGTGCATCTGTTTGGGTGCTTGAGGTTTTGAGAACTTTTTTGACAGCAGCAGAATAGGTTGGTTGGTTGGTTGGTTGTTTTGAGTTTATTGGCGCAAGAGCCTTTGTAGGCTATACTGCGCCAAACAATAACCCATAAAGCATACAAAAGTTTTAAAAACCTTTTAAGACATACACAAAGATGAAGTTTAAAATTTTAACTAATCAAGAGAAAGAAAGGACTAAAAATTTTAAGTAAAATCAGAAATATATAATAAAACGAAGACAAAACACTCATGACGAAGATAAAACCAATTTCATATAAAAAGGAAAACAGATTAGGATGGGGTGGATCCCCAAGTAATTCCGTCAAAGATGGATAAAAATTATTAAAATGTTTAAAACGTATGTGATTAAAATTTGGGCAGTTACATAAAATGTGCAACACTGTCTGATTTACATTGCAGTTAAGACATGTAGGTGTAGGTTCGCGGCAAAAAAGATATTTATGCGTAAATCTCGTGTGACCAATGCGAAGCCGAGATATTATGACTTGGTCCCTTCGTTTAGCCCTTAAGGATTTAAAGCCTTTGGTCAGTGGCTGGATGGAGTGCAATTTATTTTGCGTTTCTCCATCCCAGTCACGCTGCCATGAAATTTTAAGGCAGTCTGTTACGTTATTTTTAATGTCTTCGTAGGGTACGAGATTTTCCGCATAGGAACTTGCCGTCTTGGCAGCTGTATCGGCTGCCTCATTTCCTGTAATGCCTACATGTCCGGGTATCCAACAAAAAATAATATCGAATTTGTTGTCTTTTAGACTATTGTATAAGTGAAAAGATTGAATAACTAATGGGTGACTATTGTTATTGCAGTTAATGAGAGCGTCTATTGAGCTCTTCGAGTCTGTGTATAAAATCCATTTTTTATAATTTGATTCTGCTATTGTTTTTAAAGATGTGGTTATGGCTTTTATTTCCGATGTGAAAACAGAGCAAGTTTTATTTAATCGTTGTGCGATTGTTTGACCATCAATTACTGCTGCGAAGCCGACGTGATCATTTGCTTTCGATCCGTCGGTAAAAATTTCGTTATGTATAAAATATTTTTGCTTCACATCATTGTAGATCTGTAGGTAGACTGAATCGGGTGTAGTATCTTTTTGATATTTACTGAAATCATGAAGAACAGAAAAGTTGCATTCATTCCATGGCTCAATTAGTTTAGTTGCGTTGTAAGTATCAAAATCTGTAATTTGTAAGTCATTAAGTGCCTGTCGCATTCGGATCCCAAATGAAGGAGTGACCGAGGGACGACGTAAAAACAAGTCTGTATTTGACGGATGGAAAATATCTAAATGCAAGGGATGGTTTACATTCTGTTTGATTTTGAAATAGTAATTTAGAGAAAGTTTCAGTCTTCTATTTTGAAGTGATGGTTCGTGCGCTATAATATATAAGCTGTTAATCGGAGAGGTTCGAAAGGCACCTGTAGAAATACGTAGCGCCTGGTGATGTACAGTGTCCAGAGTTTTAAGATAGCTTTTAGCGGTTGAGCCATAAATTTGACACCCGTAATCAAGTTTTGAGCGTATTAGAGCCCTGTAAATTCTTAACATAGAATCTATGTCAGCACCCCAAGAAGTGTTAGCCAAGACTCGAAGTATGTTTGATTTTAAAGTACTTTTCTTTTTTAAATCTTGCAAATGTGGAATAAATTTGAGTTTATTATCCAGGGTGATCCCGAGAAATTTTCCTTGTTCTCTTACAGATATCGGTTGATTATTTATGAGAAGATTTGGTTCGGGGTGAAGACCTCTTTTACGGCAGAAATGGATACAGAAGGTTTTTTGAGTTGAGAATGAAAAGCCATTTTCTTCTGCCCATTGAGAAACTTTATTGATAGCCATTTGGAGCTGTCTTTCAATGGCACTCATGTTCGTTGACGAGAAAGAAATTTGAAAATCATCCACGAACATAGTACCCTTGACAGCAGGGGGAAGTTGTTCAATTAAGTTATTGATAGCTATGAGAAAGAGAGTTACGCTCAGCACACTTCCCTGGGGTACTCCTTCCTCTTGGAAGAAGGTGTCTGACAGGGCTGACTTGACACGTACGCGAAAAGTTCGATGTTTAAGGAAATTGGAGATAAAAATGGGTAGATTCCCACGAAACCCATACTCATGTATAGTTTTGAGTATCCCATATCTCCAGGTACGGTCATATGCTTTTTCCATGTCAAAAAATACGCTCACAAGATGTTTACGTTTTAGGAATGCTTCTCGGATTGATGTTTCTAGACCCATTAGGTTGTCTATGATGCACCTACCGCGTCTGAATCCGCGTTGATGTGAAGCTAGTAGATGATTCAACTCCAGAGTGTACATTAGTCTGGTGTTGACCATTCGCTCCATCAATTTGCAAAAACAACTAGTTAGAGCAATTGGTCTGTAACTTTCGGGTTGATTGGGATTTTTGTTTGGTTTAAGAATAGGCACAACAGTTGCTTGTGTCCAGAGTTTTGGGAAACAGTTTTCAGACCAAATCCTATTAAAAAGATACAAGATATTGTTTAAAGAGAGTATGCTTAATTTTTTTAACATCATATTATGGATATCATCTGGACCAGGTGTAGTGTTTTTGGCTTTTTGTAAGGCACTATTTAGTTCTGTAAAAGTAAAATTTGTGTTGTATTTTTTAAAAGAATTTGAGTTAAAATTAAGTGATTTTCGCTCTTTAAGCGTTTTAAAAGCAAGAAATTTTTGGCTGTAACTATCTGCCCTAGAGACTTCTGCTAAATGAGTCCCTAAGCAGTCGGCCACTTCTTTAAGATCAGATAGCGTTTGTCCATTTTTCTCCAGAATGGGAGCACAGCTTGTTTTATAATTTCCAGCGATTTTCTTAATTTTATTCCATACGATTTTAGATGGAGTGGACATCGTGATTGTGCTGACATATGTACGCCACGAGTCCCGCTGGCTTTTCCGCCGAATCCTTCGAGCTTCAGCACGCGCTCGTTTGAGTGCCACAAGATTCTGCGTGGTAGGATATCGACGAAATATGCTCCAAGCTTTTCTCTGATTTTTATAGGCTTTCTGACAATCAGAGTTCCACCAAGGCTTAGGAAATTTGATCCTGCCCTTAGTGGTTCTTGGAATGGCAATGTTCGCTGCATTTAGGATAATGTCTGTTACTCGGCTTACCGCTACATCAATGTCAGTTTCATTCACTACTTCCGATGTTATTTCTGCCAACTGGGTAAATGCTGCCCAATCAGCTCGATCAAGACGAAAACGGGCTTGCTGCTGCTCATTATAGCTGCAGCGTCCAGTAAAGGTTAACTTGATCGGGAAGTGGCCACTGGTGTAGAAGCCACCTTCCACCTCAAAATCCCAGAGTGGCAGAAGCGAAGGTGAGCATATTGACAAATCGATGGCATGGTATGTCTGCGTAGGAAGATGGAAATATGTATTTTCACCGTTGTTAAGGATGCATAGATCGTTGTCACCAATAAAATTTTCTATTATCAATCCTCTGGTGTTTGTGTCTGGACTCCCCCATAGAGGATTGTGGCCATTGAAATCCCCCAAGATGACAAATGGGGTCGGGAGTTGATCTATTAATGTCTGCAGTTCCAAGCTTCTCAAATCGTACGAAGGTGGAATATAAACAGAGCAAACTGTGATGAGCGAGTGAAGGTGAACACGCGCGGCTACTGCCTGAAGGGACGTGTTGATACTGAGCTGGCTAGATGCATAATCAGTGGAGATTAGCATCGCCACTCCTCCACAACGACGATCACCTGACAAGCAGTCCTTGCGGTGTAAATCAAAACCTTTCAACCTCGGTCTATCAACAGGCGACAAGAATGTTTCTTGCAGACAAAAAATGGCCGGTTGGTGTTTTTCGACAAGATCTTTGACGTCCGCGACATTATGCGAGTAACTCTGACAATTCCAAGATAGAATGTTGAGGGCCATGGAGAGAAAAAGGAGAAAAAACGGCCATAAGAAAGAAGGGCACCTCATTTAGATTGGACGTCCGTCCATCCTTCATCTTCGGATGACGGAATTTCTTTAAATTCCACGTCTTCTACTTCATCATGAATGGAGTGATGAAGAGATTTAGTAAGTTTTACTTGCTTGCCAGATAGCAAGAAGTCCTATTTTTTAAAGCCAAAATATTTAGGAGGCCTCTGTTTAGAGGTAGCTCCAATTTTGGCACGTGCTTGTATAATTTTCTTTTTTTCAGTGCATTTTTTCGAAGTTTGTGTCTTTGGCATATTTGAAAAGAGTAATTCAGCTGGTTTTATGTTTACCATTTGTGTTTCTTTATTTTCATTTATTTTTTTCGGGGATGTTTTTGTACTATTGGATTGTTTTTGTGTAGTCTTGGGTTTGTAAGTTTGAACAGTACTAATTTGGGTTGGTGCCTCTGTTTGTGTGCTGGAACTTTTAACAACCTTTTTAATTGCTGCAGCATATGATAATCCAGTTGTAGGGGTACGAGAGTCAACAATTTTTCGTGCCTCAGGATATGATACATTTTGGGTCGTTTTTATGATTTGAATTTCTTTCTCAAGGATCCATTTAGAGCATTTTTTGGAATAAGAGGGATGGTCTCCCTTGCAGTTGACACATTTAAATTCCTTCGTACATTCATTGCTATCATGGCCGGGCTCAGAACATCTGGCACAAGCAGCTGTTCCACGGCAGGATAGCTTGGAATGACCGAAACGTTGACATTTAAAGCAACGAAGAGGGTTCGGAATGTATGGTCGAACTGGGCATGAGAGGTATCCAGCCTTGACACGTGAAGGGAGGTTAGGAGTACTAAACGTTAAGATGACATGTTTAGTTGGCAATATTTCTCCATTACGTTTGATGGTTATTCTTTTTACTCCGCTTACGTGCTGGTCTATCGTCTCCTCCAAAATCTCCTTCTCCTGAGTATAGAGAAGGTCAGGCTCCGAAATGATTCCCCGAGAAAAATTTAAGGTGGCGTGTTCGGAAATAGTGATTAAATATGAACCAATTTGTTTCATGGACATTAAGGATTTAATTTGACTTTGATTTTTAATTTCTAGAAGAAGTTCTCCACTGCGTAATTTTTTTACTGTTTCAAATTCACCTATTTGATTTACAAGCGCTTTGTTGATGAGGAATGGGGATACTTTGGAAAGATTTAAATTTGGATCACTACGTTTAATAATAAAGAACTTCGGATTATTTGGCGAAACATTCTGACGCTCCCCTCGAGGGGGAGGAGGGTTTTTATTTTCTGAATCTATAAGCGGACCGGAGAACTGGGGGGAAAAGACGGGGTCGAGCCCCTGTGTAGCCCCCCTACACAGGGGTAAGGCTGCATACGACAGGGTTCGCCGGCTAGCCCTGAAGCCTCCCGTTAGCGATACCGCTTGGCCCCGGTACCACGCAGCCATCGGCACGGTTGACACACCTTGGCTTGGGTTTTTGTTCCGAAATTTGGTAAGTGTGATGAGGGAAGGAAGGAGAAACAAATCCCTTCCCGCCGATATTCTGTTTGAGCAACTGGGGGTCACGACTCCGCCCAACAAGAGCTCGCCCCGAACTCACCACACCGCAAGCCCCCCCACCACGACAAGGTAAACGGACAACGGGGGGGGGGGGCAGCAGAATAGGAAATTCCGGCCGTGGGTGTTCGGGAATCAACAATTTTTCTGGCTTCTGGGTATGAAATATTCTGTGTAGTTTTGATAACTTGTATCTTAGAGTGTCCAAACCGCTGGCATTTAAAACACCGGAGCGGATTTGGGATAAATGGTCTAACTGGACAAGAGAGATATCCCGCTTTTACGCGTGCAGGGAGGACTGGTGTACTAAATGTCAGAATAACGTGTTTAGTATTTGCCAATTCACCATTACGTTTGATCGTAATCCTTTTTACCGCAGTAACGTGTTGATCCTCCATGTTATCTAATATTTCCTTCTCGGATGTAAAGAGAAGGTCAGTCTCAGATATAATTCCTTTGGAAAAATTGAGTGTTTTGTGAGTTTTGACGGTACATAAATATGATCCTATTTGTTTCATAGAGAGAAGAGGTTTTACCTGTTTTGGATTCTTAATTTCTACAAGTAGTTCGCCCGTTCTTAATTTTTTGACAGATTGAAACTCTCCTATATGATGTAGAAGAGCTTTGTTTATGACAAAAGGTGATACCTGCGTGAAAGTTAGGTTTTCATTTCTTTTTATGATGAAAAATTTTGCTTTGATAGCTGACAATTCGTTCTGACGCTCCCCGCAAGGAGGAGAAGAGTTTTTTTCATTAGTATCCATAAATGGACCGGAGAACTGGGGGAAAAAACGGGGTCGAGCCCCTGCGTAGCCCCCCTACACAGGGGTAAGGCTGCATACGACAGGGTTCGCCAGCTAGCCCTGAAGCCTCCCGTAAGAGAGACCGCTTGGCCCCGGTACCACGCAGCCATCGGCACGGTTGACACACCTTGGCTCGGGTTTTTGTTCCGAAATTTGGTAAGTGTGATGAGGGAAGGAAGGAGAAACAAATCCCTTCCCGCCGATATTCTGTTTGAGCAACTGGGGGTCACGACTCCGCCCAAGAGCTCGCCCCGAACTCGCCACACCGCAAGCCCCCCCACCACGACAAGGTAAACGGACAACGGGGGGTTCATGATTTAGACTCCTTATTCTTGACATCTTTGCTGAATTACGTTGTTGGTTAAAAAGACAATTTTTGTAATCCTCATGCCTCATCATTCGTTTGATTATGTTTTCAGACACCCCTTTCGCTGTACGTTTTTCCATATTCTCATATTTTAAACTATACATTTTAGGGTTTGAGCCTACGCCACAGCCGCTGTCGCAGCAAGTTCATCTTTTATTTTACCTATAACTTTAAGATTTGCCTCACTATACAGAGGATGGCTTTTAAGGTAATCGCAAGTACCAAATACAGGAAAGGCTAATTTTAAATCTTCATAAACATTTTCCTTTTCAATTTCATGACACAGAGAATCTGTGTCTGTAAACAAAAGAATCGCTCGTTTTTTTAATGAAATTATTTTCTGGAAATCATACTTTAGGGTCTTTAACATATCTAGTATGGAAAACTCTACATAGATGGGTCTATTAAGAACGAGAGAAAATTGTTTTCTCTTTACCGAAGCTAAGTCCGGAGTAATGATGTAATATGCATAAAATAATGGGAAAGTGATGAGCTTAGAGGCATTTTTCGTGTTTTGTACAAGATCAATATTTCTTCTGTTTCTTAAATTTTCCATAGTCTTCCCAAATGCTGCATTGTTTAATAATTCAAATAAATCTTTTTCAAAATCAGATTTTGCCTTCTGCCACATGATGGTGGTAAAATCAATATACTCTTTGAACCAGTGACTTCGATGAAATTTTAATGAACCATGTATTTTAGTTACTTCAAGTCCTAAAGAGACGTCTTGCTTTAAATTTCTATAATGAAGTACGTGTCGCTTTTTCTTCATTGGATTTAGGACTTACTTTTCACAATGACTGATTTTTAAGTCAAGTTTTTACGCAAGTCCTTTGCAGTAAGGGGACAACATTTCGTGTGTAATTTTTAAGTTTTAGGGAGCGAGAGGAAGTTTGCTGTGAAGATGGAGAATTTGCTCAGTATGGCTCAGATCAACTTCGAATGTATACAGTACATCCGAATCATCGGACACCTGCATAAAACCGATAGATCCTTCCACTCATTCAAAGCCATGCGTAGGTAAGGGTTGGGACATGGCACAACCGTAAAGATTGTTTGTGTCTAAATATAGAATACATTTTGAGGGTTTGTATTGATCATAACTTTCCAAATAAGTGTTATTTACTTTAGAATACCCATGGGAAATCATAGCTATACCTCCTCTTATTCCACTTTTAATGTTATATAAATGCATATTAAGATCCGGTAACAGTTATAGATTCGCCCCAGACATGCGGAGACTTGCCTGCCAAGCAAGACCAGGAGCAGTATAAAAATTACAGGCGTCGACCTTGTAATAGTTTACTGTTAAATTTGCAAAACTGTCGAAAACGTCACAGAGCAAAGTTACATCATTTAATACGTATAAATCGTGACACTCTCCTAATGTACTCAGTTTGAACGCACTCCACTCTTTGAGAGTGGTTGTATTCCTCATCAGTTATGTTCTCTTCTATGATTTTGCAAAAAAATGAAGTTTTAGGTGGTAGCTGTTTTTCTTCCAATTTTTTGAAAACTATCCAAGTATTCATAAGAGTAAAAACCTTTACGAGTCATGAGATCTAACTTATCCCTAAAGATTAACTTTGGATCGTTTAAAAGTTTCCTCAGACAAAGTGGAAAATAATTTTTCTAGGAAAGTGTTTAAAAATTGTAACGAATCTAAGAACCTGAAAGATCCTATCAAAAAACATATGAACTTCTCACTATTGTTCGGAATACACGAAATATATCTATTTCGCACTTTTTCAAGTCTATGAATAACCACATGAGAATCATACCCTTTAAAATTATGCATTATTACCGGAATAACTTTTTTTTCTGTTTACAATTTAAATTGCAGCTGTTATGAGCTGCTCCACGTAACTTCCCTGAAACGTGATCACGATCCCTAACTTTGTTAATTTATAGTGGTTTTTCGCATAGATAACAAATAGTAGCGGAATTAAAATTTTCTTCATCCTCTTTAGTATATGGGCGATTCTCTGTAACCTGGTAATTGGCTGTCCGGACTGAGTATTTTAAAAATAGAAAAGTGTAATAAAGTAATTATCGCTCTTAATACAAGTAAAGCATTAATACTTTGTGGCCCAATTGTATTTGGATTGATAAAAATTTAATTTTTTTTCCCTAGAAATTATCTAAGTGCCAAAAACACAGTCCCCTGGCTGTCCCAAACCCATAGTCTAACTGGTAAAGATAGTATTTCAAAAAACCTATTAACACTACATAAATTTGGCAGTTAATATCTAAAAATAGAATAATGAAGCTACACTTTTCTTATGAAATAAGGTATAATTACGTATTTCTAAAACTTAAAATTGTCATGTAAATTCTGTCCGGAGTTTTTTCAAACAGTCCCCTGCAACAAATTCAAAGCTGTTCTACGAAAAATCTATAACTTTTGTAAATTCTTTTTGGCATGAAGTTTAAAGTAATCAGTGTGAATTTGCCGAAATCGCCGAGAACGGTGTGGAAACGCTACTCTGCTTAGTTTGAGAGTCACATTTGTGATGAAAGTATGCATCAGGGTCGTTGCGAAAACAGTCCTCTGGGAAGTGATTTTATTAATGTCAATTAATTTAATTATAAAACATATTAGTTATTATGTTCACGATTTGTGCTTAAATTTATAGGTAGTCTCGTAACTAATTATGTTCCAATAGTTTTGCAGATATTACGCAACAAAGAGCAAAAACACAGTCACCTGGCACAGTCCCCTGCCGAGTTATACTAGGTGGGGGACTTACCCCCTATCATGATTTATAAGAAAAACACAAACTTCAATTGGCCCTCTTTCAAACCAAAGTAATAGATTCATTTTCTGAGCAATAGTATTATAATTATACAAACATTTCAAAAAACCGTGCCCGGACAGATTTCGTGTGAAAAATGACGAGTTTACAGAGAATCGCCCATATATATATATCATTGGTTGAACGTATCGTAATATTCGAGATATTTTTTTCTCCTCTTTATAAAGTTTGTTAGAAAATGCTCAATTGCATCTTCTCCGCGATAGACCACGGTTTGTTTATACACATTACCATTGAGGCCTATGATAAGATAATATCCACATGGGACATGTTCTTCGGTCGGAATTGTATTTGGATGTTGTGGACTGGGCAGGCAAGTATCCACTTTCCTTAAAATGCATTCTAAATCAGTATAAATTACAAAGGATACTTTACATTTTAAATCTTATTTGTCAAATTTCAACCATTTGTTGGTTGGGGAAGGCATTTTAAATTTTTAGCACATCATTGTTCTTTACAATCTACTAATCAAGCAGTTTTTTCCTAGAAAACCTTTGTAAGCAGTACCAACAGTAAAATCTTTAAATCTTATGTTTAGTTAAGTCAGATAACAATCGACTTAAATTTTTTATGAGACAAAATGTCTTATCATCATCAGATAGCAATAACAGATTCACGTGACACATGTACCCTGCTTTCGTTATTCTTAAAGGAAAAATTTAATTTTTACATCCGAAAATAGTTAGATATCTATTTAATTGTTAATATTTATTAATTTGCCTTAAAGAGTTGGAAAGTCGATTCCATAAGTATCAAGTTCTTTCTCGAAAGGCACATAACTTACTCTGTGTGCATTATTCTACACCGGATGTAAAGCAGCCAGAACCGACCATCGCGAGCATTTATCATCCGTATTTCGGACGTTGATGATGATTTTCTCCTTTACCAATTCGTCTTTGAGTGGATAAAGGATGAAGCTAAGAGAGGTTGGTATTTTGCAGTCTTGATTTCTAAATAAAGTACCGAGTCTAGAACCCATCCAGCACCCCAGTGTTAGGCTCATTGAGTAGAGACGACGCGTCGAGAAATCAGGCGAAAGGGAAAAATTTTCCCCATTTTTCCCTCCAAACCGGTTCTCTCTCAATTCTAGGTGTGCTTGGCGTTTCTCGATCGAGTCGCGCCGGCGGCCGCACGATTTTTTGTGGTTGCGTCTCTCAACTGCTCCTGACCAGTCGTGAACATGGCGTTTTCAATTCCCGTACAAGTTCTGATGCATTATTACCAGCAATAGGCACTTGCTGGTAATAGAAGATTGTATAAAGGACTCACTGTATTCAAAACTTTTTTTTAATGATAAAAATAAGATCTTAAGGGAGGTAAATTGTTTGCATTTAAATGGTTACATACACTTGCAGCAGGCGAACAAGTGATTTTCTTTGTTTTTTTTCCAACAAGAAAATAAATGCGTATTGAAAAACTGTGAACGACATTTGTTTATATATATGTTCATGCATTTGTTAATTTTTTTTTTTCATTTTTTATCTCCAAAAATGGCGGAACTCTAGCTGTACTCCAGTAACCCCTTTTTTTGAACATCAGTTGCGGTTGACATAACTCAAAACTATTAATCCAAACCATAAAATATTTATGCCACTTATCTATCATAATAATAGTTAGGGCCCTATCGAAATATTTGTAGAAATTTCGGTTAAAGAAAAAATTGCAACAATTTGAGCAAAAAAAATCTTTTTTTGTGGTGCTAAATTTTTGGTTTTTTCGCTACAATTTCTGATCTGATGTTTGTTCAAAAAAAATCCAAAAAATTAATTTGATTTATTTATTCTTTTCTTTATTGCACTTTTTTTATTTTTATAACATGCAAATGCTTTTCAATTAAAAAAATACTATGTTGAAATTCATAATTCGCAGGAAACTGCAGACACATTTTTCTAAGTTAGGAAAAATCTATTTTCTGTGCAAATATAATAAAACTTTTTGGTGACATAATTCTCATAATTTTATTGTTTTGTAATTCTTAACAATATTAATTTCCAGCTGTCTAGTAATGATAAGTATAAACTAGTCAATTACAAAAGTTTAAGTCCTTTTTTGAAAAATAAAAAAAATCAGGTTCCAAATTTAAGAAAAATCTGATTTAAGTAAAAAAAAATTAAATTTTTTTACATCTTTTAATGAAAATCATTGTTTTCTTTTACACCCTTGGTTTGAGGATTCTTAAAAGTGTTACAAAACATTTAGTCACTTACAAGCTGGTACAGTCAATAAGTTTTAGAAGACAAATTCAAACTCTATAAGTGAAAAGACATCTAACATTTTAATTCATTTTATTATAAATTCTGTATAAACAAGCAAACAATAAATTCCCCATATTCTGCACTGTGCGGGTTAAATTATTCACTGCCACAGTTAGATCCTCAGCTTTCTTCCCTAACTTATCCATGCTACTGTCTTGCTTCTCTTGTAAGGCAACGATTTCACCTAAAGGCAGTGGCAATCCCCTATTAATTTTTTGTTGCTTCCTCTATTATTTGTTGCGTCACTTAAAGGTCTTTTTCCGTTCTTTTCACCAACAGTCCTACTTGGGGTTTCTGACAAATTCTGGAAAAGAAAAAAATGTTCACATGTATGATATATTTATCCTCTATCTTCAGACAAATTCTACTACTCAGTAATTGCTAATTTTGAAAAAAAAAAAAAAAAATCTACTTTTGATGAAAAATTTTGCTGAAAGGAAGATATAAATTCTTTTCATGAGTAAAATTTAGAAACGGTATTTCAAATGTGCCAAATGCCAAATATTTATATAAGTTTTTTAAACTATTGTATTAATAAATACTTCTTCAGGATATCACGGCCGGCATCAATATGAAGAGGTATTTCCGGGCTTATAGGCCGTGGTCGATGAGAAACATAAATCTCATAGAGAGAGTTGAGATATTCATATTGTATTCATCTCTTCATACTGTATTAATGTTTTCCAATATTTCCAATGAAACCAAAATCGAAACAATACGATAATTATTTCGCTAGATGATAGAGCCTTTTGTATCCAAAAATTGAAGTCCGAATAAAAAACCAACACTTTTTAGAGGGTGGGTCTATTTTTCGTCTATTGCCGACACGATAAGCATCAAAATGAGGGGCGGATCGTGCAATTCGATGAAGAAATGAACGAGTTTCGGCATGGTATAGAAATCGAGTTAGAGTAATAATATATGGTGATTTTAAGTGACTAAAATATAAAATAATCATTCTAAAGCTAAAGCAAATTATAGTAACAGGCTAATTCGGTTTGTATACACAACATTCTTAATTTTTCTTCTGATTAATTATTTGTAAACTGATAATCATAGCAAGTTTTCATGAAGAATATAACAGGTAAAACCCAAGTTGCTTAAAATATTATCATAAATTATAACTGATTAAAATGATTTTTTTCTCCAACTGGAAATAAGATTCCATGAGAATTTCATCAAAATTTAATTTAATGAACAAATCCTAACATTACCAGAGCATTTGAATTTTTATTCTTTAGGTGTAAAAGATAAATTGAAAAATAATAGAAAATAATATCAAACAATCAATATTAAAGTAATGACTACTTTTTCTAAAACCTGAAAAATGTTGGTACATGTAAAGAAATACATTATATTTCAAACTCACAGTATGAGGGTCATTTTCATTTTTCGGTGCCATTTGCTGTCCGTCAAAAAAATATTTTTAAAAAAATTTTTGAGTAACTTTAAATAAATTTACTTTTTGGTATGTTTATTAGCAGACAATTTCCAATACAGGCATTATAATTTTTAATAATATTTTTTGTTAAGAAAATGGGTTTTTTAGGAATGAGTTGAAGAGGAACGAAAAATACAGCTGTCCAAAAAATAAAGACTGAAGTTGAACAACAAGAATTTGAATTTAGTAGTCAAATTTTCCACTCTGCCATATTTTGCAATCATGCTTCATACTTTAAATTACATTTTAATAAAGTTAATTTGAATAAAAGTGAAAATTTTAATTTTTTAACTAATATCAAAGAGTTGTCCAGAAATTATTGTCATGTCTGTTACCATACACATTTTTACAATTTTTAAACCTTGTGCATTGAATTCTGGAATGACACCACTTCTATAGTACTGAAGCACATGGAAACAAGAAATAGCAACAGTCATTTTGAATGTTCAGTTTTCTTTAAAGGAAGCAGAAGTCTTTTATTTGTTTGTATATTTTTATTATGTCATGTCTTACCTTAATTACTTGCATAAAATAATTTTTTTAATTAATTATTTCAGCTAGATAATTTAGTTAGGTGGGATTGTACTCTGAATCAAGTAGAATTTTTAATAATTTTGTAGAATTTTTTGCCCCACAATTTTTTTTTCTTAAAATGTCATGTCTGTTACCATATTTAGAAGCAGACATGACAAATCAGACATGAAAAATTTAAAAGAGAAACTGTACGAGAATTATTAAAATAGTGTAATATAAGTATGTTTGATTAATTATTTTCCAGAATTATACTTGATCCATAGATTTTTTTTTTACACACTTCAAATTTTCAAATGACACCCAATTTTGAAAATGACCCATGAATGAATTTTTCTATTACATTGAAGATTTTTTTGAAAATGAAATTAAATGAAGCATTTTTTCTTCATAATTTGTTTGAATAATACTAAAGAAAAGATAAAATTATTGATGTAAGACATACATAGTGCACAATGCTATCTGACTAAAAAATGATTGGCCGAGTAAAGAATATTTATGGAGTAAATCGGTATGATATTAATAATAAAAATTAAACTCACTTCTTCATCGCTGGCAGTATCATGGATTTCATCCATTCCAGTTATTGCAGTCCTTCCCATGAGAGCCACACATCGTGCTTCCAATTCATTTAACTGCTTTCCTGAAGATGGTCCTCCACCAGTTTTGTTGTTCTCGGCCATTATTTTTGCCGCCTTCTTTTTTACAGCGGATTTCCAGTCAATCCATGCCTAAAAATGAGCAAATATAATTACTAGAATAAATGAATTTCCTCTTTTTTCTATTTTTCTAATAGAAATATTGGAAGTAGAAAATGAAGAGTAAAATTGCAGATGCCTGTTTCGGAGCTGTATGCCCTCTTAACCAAATCATCAAAATGCACTCAAAATAGGGGGGAGTTTTTTTTATATTGTGATAATTGCAATAAAATGACTTAAAATTAATATTACTTTCATTATTTATACCCAAATATGTATTTCATGCAATAAATTACATTTACGAGTGTGCAGGTTGTAAGGAATTTTAAATATAGCAAGCATAAAGATGCTTTACTGTAATTCTTGAATGCCCCTTCCTCCTTTAAATAAAAAACAAAAATAACTAAAAATTAAATTGATCATAAACCCTTAATTTTGACAGAATTAAATCAACAATTATGAGGTTTCTTTTCTTGAGCATGCGTGTAGGGGGAGGGTAAAGGCTTGATAATTTTTCTTCTTGGAAACAAAACCTAACCTGGAGGGACTTCATAAAGATGAAAATAATCACATAAAACAATTTTCAAAATAAAATTAAAAAGCACAAAACATCAGTTTCGACAGAATTTAATCAACAATCTATGTATATTAGGTTTAACTTCTTGAGCACTTATGTAAAACATGTTTCATAAACCATGCAGTTTGAGAGTTTTGGGCAGAGCTTTTATTTCATCAAAATTATACGCTTTCGGTAGTCTAACTGTAGTTTCTCAAAAGAAAGAGGCTAAGTAACTGCACTCCTAGACAACGAGCCTGAAATTATGCTATTCATATTATTGAAAATATTGATTTTGATTTACCTGTAACATTCAGGTGTCGCCAAGTACCAAATGACCATGTGCAATTGCTTTCTCAATGGTATACATGGTCTTCCAGTAGTTGCCACATGAAAATTAGGAGATACCTATAAAATAAAAATATCACTAATCTCAAGATAACACATTAGCATATTGATGTGATGCAAGAAAGAGAAAAGGGAAGGGCAATGTGAACTTTTTTTTTTCCTCCACGGAAAAAAAAATCTACTATTTTTCTTAATTTGTTTCATAAACCATAATCTTGTTCCTGATCTCTTCAAATTTACAAGCTCAAATATTGTGAAATTAGATTTTCTTTACTATTTACAAATTAACAAAAATTGTCTTCATGTGTCTGACTATATAAGCATGTACATTTGTACACAATTGGGGCACATTTGAGTGCTTTAAATTAAAATTAACAAAAGCTTACAAAAATTAAAATTTCAAAGAGTTTATTTTCTCATAAATTGAAAACTCTCTTCTTTCTCCCTATTGATAGTTTTGACTCTTTCAAAAATAATTTTTGGACTGGGTGTGGAATCGTAAGATTCCAGACTTATCAAAATTTAGAATATCTGATTAATAAATCATCATACACAATGAGGAAACTATGCACTTTTATAAAATTAATTTTCATGGTGCGATATCTAAAGATGTATCAATTGGCTTCATAGCAGAACCATCAGTAAATGCTAGATTTAATGCCACATTTTGCTTGAATGACAAAACTCAAATTTTTACTACCAATTCTTGGAAGCCTTCCAGCTGCTGTTGAAGCTTTTTTTCCCCCATAATATTCAAAAATTTTAAGTTTGGGAAAATTGAGCTGTTCCATGTGTGTGCCCTTTCTCCCCTACAATTTTTATTTTTTCCATTACATGTTATGATTAAAAAAGAGGTATGTCAAGCACAATGAAAGAGAAAAGACTTATAATACATGAGTTTTCACAACTAGATAAATATGAAACACCACATACTATATTTTCAATGAAATCCATCGTAGAAAGATGAACACGAAAATTGCTTCTAAAAACCCTTCATTCATCCTGCTTACAACTTCTTCATAATATAGCTCCATACGCGGAATTTTTATATTTCACTTTGGCAGAAAGCAAAATTTCGTCTTCAGAAGACGAAGATGATGATTCAGTTAGATCTGAATCAGAATCTGATTCAGAACTGCTTAAAAGAAAATTTACCAGAAACTCTGCTTCATCCATGGCGCTAAGAAAATAAAACGGCGCTCGACCGGTCGCGGTGGTGTTTATAAACTCCTTGCATTCCCGGGATGCCCGTGACGTCACAGCCACGACCGGTCACGCCCAGTTCGACCGAGGGTGGATAGTTTCTAAACGCGCCATATACTTTGAATATGGT